>CAUYLG010067843.1:0-31438 GCA_963573385.1 Cacajao melanocephalus
CCCTTTTCATGGGTCCCTGTGTAAGAAATAGGAGGGCTCTGGGACTTGGTTCCAGCCATGCCTATGGGTGGGGGAAACCCTTTTCATGGGTCCCTGTGTAAGAAATAGGAGGGCTCTGGGACTTGGTTCCAGGAAGTACACACTCAATTTTGTACACACCCAGCTGAAGGGGATTCCTGGACCCTCCTGAAGTCTGTTGCTGCTTAGGAACGTCTGGCTAAAGTGACTCTCCTTCCAGCAGAGGGCAGACCTCAACCCTTTCACAGAGGACTGAAATGGTGACATTTCAGGCATACAAGCAGGCCAAGGAAGGCTTTCTAGGAGCCCTTCCTTCCTTCCTTCCTTGCATTGTAACTCCTCAGGAGGTGTACCTGCCAGAGGCTGGAGGCTGTGTGGCAATGTAGCATGGGGCTGGCATTGGACCAAATGCAGCTGACTGCTGACCAGACACAGATTGGCCAATGCCGCTGACGCATGACCACCCTGCTCTCTCCTAGGCATGCTATGGGATCCTCAAGGTGCCCACGGGCAGCTGGCTGTGCCGGACGTGTGCCCTGGGTGTCCAGCCAAAGTGCCTGCTCTGCCCCAAGCGAGGAGGAGCCTTGAAGCCCACCAGAAGTGGGACCAAGTGGGTGCACGTCAGCTGCGCCCTATGGATTCCTGAGGTGGGTGGGCGTGGAGATGAGGCAGCCCAAGGAACAGCCATGGGGAAGTAGGTCTGCGTGGGACTCAGGTAGCAGAGCAGTGGGAAAAGAAGATGATGGACTCACATTGAAACACTGGGATCGTAGGGCTGGGCACAGTGGCTCACACCTGTAATCCCAGCACTTAGGGAGGCCAAGGCGGGCGGATCACCTGAGGTTGGGAGTTCAAGCCTGACCAACGTGGGGAAACCCTGTCTGTACTAAAAATACAAAAAAATTAGCCAGGCATGGTAGCACATGCCAGTAATGCCAGCTACTCGGGAGGCTGATGCGGAGAATCGCTTGAACCCAGGAGGTGGAGGTCGTGGTGAGTGGAGATCACACCATTGCACTCCAGCCTGGACAACAAAAGCGAAACTCCATCTCAAAATAAATAAATAAAATGAAATAAAGATTTAAAAAACAAAACAACACAAAAAAAACACTGGGATCAGGCTGAGCTCAGTGGCTTACTTGGGAGACAAGCGGGTGGATCACCTGAGTTCAGGAGTTCAAGACCAGCCTGGCCAACATAGTGAAACCCTCTCTCTACAAAAAGATGAAAATCAGCAGGGTGTGGTGGCAGGCACCTGTAGTCCCAGCTACTCAGGAGGCAGAGGCAGGAGAATCATTTGAACCCAGGAGGTGCAGGTTGCAGTGAGCCGAGATTTGTACCACTCCACTCCAGCCTGGGTGACAGAGAAAGACTCTGTCTCAAAAAAAAAAAAAAAGGCACTGGGATCTCAGGTGATGGGCCAGCAAAGAATCCAGGCTGCAGCCCATAAGGAGCTTTGCCTTTAGACTTGGACAGAACTCAAGCAGTGACTTCTATGAGAAAATGGGGTTATGGACCACTAGGAGATTCAGGAGGTAGGTATGAGGTCTGACAGAAATCAGGCAGCTGACTATAGGGGAAAGCAGCTTGTGGGGTCCATCTAAACCTAGGCGGTGATTCCATCCAAAGTCAAGCCACATGTTCAAAACAAAGATAAGCCAACTGACGTAAAAGAGAATCGGGCAAGAGGCCAAGGCGGGTGGATCCCTTGAGGTCAGGAGTTTAAGACCAGCCTGGCCAACATGGTAAAACCCTGTCTCTACTAAAAATACAAAAAAAAATTTAGCTGGGCTTGGTGGCACATGCCTGTAATCCCAGCTACTTGGGTGGCTGAGGTACGAGAATCGTTTGAACCCGAGAGGCAGAGGTTGCAGTGAGCCGAGATTGCGCCACTGCGCTCCTGCCTGGACAGCAGAACAAGACTGTCTCAAAAGAAAAGAGAGAGAGAGAAAATCAGACTGTAAGCCTAATGGGAAGTTGGCTAGTGGGCCTGCTGCTATGGCTGCGGCTGGGATGGGCTGGGATGGAGGGGTGGGCGTGTGTCTGAGTCCAGGTGGGAGTGCCATGGGCAATAGGCTGGGTCCAGAGTGAGCGAGTTAGCAGAGGCCCTGGGTGCCTGGAAGGCCAGTCATTTCATTTGAAATGTGAAATGCTGAAATGCACCAGAGTTTCAGGCCCAGCCCTGCTGTGTGGACCGGCTCAGATTGAGGCCCACTCCAGTGCTACCTGTGCCCTGAAGCAAGCCAGGTGGCCCTGTCCGTAAGTGGCCCTCTCCTTCCTGGGCTGACAGTCTGAAGCCCACATTGCAGGCTTCTGTGATAATAGTTGTTTGTGTCAGCAGTAGGCACTTGCTTGCAGGTCAGCATGTTGAAGACTGGGACCACCTCTGAGTGTACCCTGGGCTGGGCATAGCAGAGATAGAACCAACAGGGACTCCATCATGAAGACCCTTTGGCTCAGGACCTTTGGAGATAATTGCTTTTTCCATCCTCAGGCATCAGCAGTGGGGAGACAAATGTGCCCTGCCTCTGGGCTGCGGGGTGGTCTCTGCCCCAGAGACTTGGGCATAGTTGTAGGCCTGTCCTCACAGAAAGGGCTAAGCGAAGGCATATCCCCGGGAGAGCCCGGAAGACCTTCAGGAGGCTAGGCACGGCAGCTCACGCCTGTAATCCTAGCACTTTGGGAGGCCGAGGCAGGCGGATCTCGAGGTCAAGAGTTTGAGACCAGCCCAGCCAACATGCTGAAACCCCCATCTCTACTAAAAATACAAAAATTAGCTGGGTGTGGTGGCGCATGCCTGTAATCCCAGCTGCTCAGGAGGCTGAGGCAGGAGAATTGCTCGAACCCAGGAGGCGGAGGTTGCAGTGAGTCAAGATTGTGCCACTGCACTCCAGCTGGGCAACAGAACAAGACTTCGTCTCAAGAAAAAAAAAAAAAAAAAAAAAATAACTTAAAGACGAGATGCCACCATGAGGTTTCTTCTTCGTGCCTAGAAAAATAATATAAATATTCAAATAAGAACAGACTATGCTAAAAAGAAAAAAGAAAAGAAAAATAATATAAATACAAGGCCAGGCGTGGTGGCTTACATCTGTAATCCCAGCACTTTGGGAGCCAAAGAGGGTGGATCATGAGGTCAAGAGATCGAGACCATGCTGGTGAACATGGTAAAACCTCGTCTCTACTAAACATACAAAAATTAGCTGCGCATGGTGGCGCATGCCGGTAGTTCCAGCTACTCGGGAGGCTGAGGCAGGAAAATCACTTCAACCTGGGAGGTAGAGGTAGTGAGCTGAGATCATGCCACTGCACTTCAGCCTGGTGACAGAGTGAGACTCCATCTCAAAAAAAAAAAAAAGAAAAATGATATAAAATCAAATTACAACAACAGCTCTGAAGATGTTATTAACAAAGGCCTGAGGGCAGAAAGGAGGGGGATCTCGCATGTACCCATACACACACCGAAGCACCTCTCTGTCAAGGCCCACACAGTTGCAAGCACACACACTTAGTCAACGACACACACTGATGGCACTCACACGTTCACAGACAATTTAAGATTAGTCTCAGATGAGCGCACACTAACACACACATCCAGTGGTCAGCCTGCAAGAGTTAGGAGGAATTCCAGCCTTTGAGCCATGTGTGTTTGGTGTCAGGAGGGACTTGGGATTCAGGGGCTCAACCACTGCCCTGTCTGCCCACCACCTAGTTTCAGCAGACAGCCCCCCATTGTGGAGAAAGGAAAATAACATGTCTAATTCATGGGATGGTGAACTGGGGGCAGGCTGGGGACAAGACAGATGATGCAACTCCCTGTGTCCTGCCCAGGTCAGCATCGGCTGCCCAGAGAAAATGGAGCCCATCACCAAGATATCGCATATCCCAGCCAGCCGCTGGGCTCTGTCCTGCAGCCTCTGTAAGGAGTGCACAGGCACCTGCATCCAGGTATGTGGCCTACTTCACCCTCCTCCTGCCAGGAGCCAGCTGAGAGAGAGGCATGCGAGGGGCCTCAGACAGCAGTTGCCACCACCCTCTCCCCTCCATGGAGCTGCAGACTGATGGGCCCCAGAGGGGTGTGGGACGGGGCCCAGAGTCAGAATCGCACCTGATGGGGAGCATTCCTCCACCCCTAGGTCTTCTAGGGAGTGGAACAGACCCAGGGAACCAAGGCTCACCACCCCATTGGAGTGCTAAGAGCTCTGGCTTTCCCTGAACGCAGTGTCTTGGGGCTTGATGAATATATTAGCCTCACTTCTGACATTGAACTTGACATGTTTTGGGTTTAGGAATCAAACTTCTCCTCTGACTAAGCTAATAGACTCTCCTGACACTGGAAGGGCTGTACCAGTCTGTCTTTAGAAAGTCTATTCCCAAAGTCTAGCATGCATTAGAGTTACCTGGCGGGCTTGGTAAACATAAACCACTGGGCCTACTCCTGAGAGGCTCTGACTCAGTAGGTCCTGAGTGAAGCTGAGAATTTGCATTTCTAACAAGCTCCCAGGTGATGTTGATGCCTTGGTCTATAGTTTGGGAGTGCAGGTGGGGGTCATCCTTTGTCCCTCAAATTTTAGGAACACGGTTGTCATTATAAACATCAGTTGTGCTTCCACTCATCTATGGACCTTCAAAAGGATTTGTGAGTATAGCATAAGCATTCGTAGTAGTCAGGTGCGTGATTGCTCACACAGTTATCAGCTGCCCACAGCCGTCATCCAAGGCTAAGAGAGAGGGTCAGGCCTCAAGCTGTCTGAGCAAAAGGAGAGGGAAGGGGTCTAAGTGCAGCCCTTCCTCCCAGAGGACAAAAGGGGGACCACGGTCCCCATCTTAGATGAGTCTGTGACCCATCATCAGCCTTTCTTTTGATGCTCTGTGATCCCAGAGTCATTTTGCCCACACAGAAATGCAGCTTAAGGCCAGGCATGGTGGCTCACTCCTGTAATTCCAGCACTTTGGGAAGGCTGAGGCAGGTGGATCACTTGAGGTCAGGAGTTCAAGACCAGCCTGGCCAACGCGGCAAAACCCCATCTGTACTAAAAATACCAAAACTAGGTGCTGCATGCCTGTCGTCCCAGCTACTTGGGAGGCTGAGGCAGGAGAATTGCTTGAACCTGGGAGGCGGAGGTTGCATTGAGCTGAGATCAAGATCGAGCCACTGCACTCCAGCCTGGACAACAAAGCAACAGAGTGAGACTCTGTTTCAAAAAAAAAAAAAATGCAGCTTGTCTTCAGAGGGGTTTCTCAGTTGTCTTCTGATGGACTCCCCCAGGGCACATGGTGTTGAATGGGTTACCTTTCCAGGTGCCCCAGAGCTCCTCCTCCTCCCCTGCCATAACTCCCATCCTGCACAAGAGGTGGGAGCCCGTGCCATTCTATTCAGGTTTTCTCTAGCATTGTGCATTTTCAGTAGAGCCCTGGGGGAAGCCCCTCTGTCTTCTCCCCCTCCACCAGCTTCCCTCCTTGTCTGATGCTGCCCGACCTCTCCCCACAGTGCTCCATGCCTTCCTGCGTCACGGCGTTCCATGTCACTTGCGCCTTTGACCACAGCCTGGAAATGCGGACTATATTAGCAGACAATGATGAGGTCAAGTTCAAGTCATTCTGCCAGGAGCACAGTGACGGGGGCCCACGTAATGAGCCCACATCTGAGCCTGCGGAGCCCAGCCAGGCTGGTGAGGACCTGGAAAAGGTGACCCTGCGCAAGCAGCGACTGCAGCAGCTCGAGGAGGACTTCTATGAGCTGGTGGAGCCAGCCGAGGTGGCCGAGCGGCTGGACCTGGCTGAGGCGCTGGTCGACTTCATCTACCAGTACTGGAAGCTGAAGAGGAAAGCCAATGCCAACCAGCCGCTGCTGACCCCCAAGACCGATGAGGTGGACAACCTGGCCCAGCAGGAGCAGGACGTCCTCTACCGCCGCCTGAAGCTCTTTACCCATCTGCGGCAGGACCTAGAGAGGGTGAGTTCCCCTGCCGCCTGCCCACCCACCTGCCTGGTGAGTCCAGGAGGCCTTTCTATGCCACAGTCATTGCCCTGGAGCAGCCAGGACTCTCCAGGACTCAAACTGTGAGCTCTGGTGGACCGGCCCTGCTTCAGGGACCTGCCAAGGGCCTTGGACCCAGCTTCCCCACTCCCTCCCTTCCCACCTACATTACAGTCACCACCTCCTAGCCAGCCCAGATGAGGGCATCCAGGTCCTAGAGAGTTTGGGGTTGACTGACACTTTACAGAACAGAGAAGGGTCCCATTCTTGTGTCTCCAAGTCCCTCTTGTCCCAGCTCTTATCACTGGCCTGGTGAATGGTGGGGGCCCTGCCAAGGTCATGAGGCTGGGGAGCACCAGAGCTGGGGCAAGGACCCAGACTTCCGGCACTTGCCTCTGTGGTCGCTGCCTTGTGCTGACACATGAGCTTGCATTGAGAATCTGAGACAGGAGGAACTCAGGCTTCCCAAACTGTCCCCGTCACCCATGCTGAGAGCCCGGGACATCAAGATCCAGGAGCAGCCAAACAAGCACGTGCCGGGCCAGAGCAGGGTAGACGGGGGTGAACGCAGCTCTCTGGGGTGCTGGGCAGAGAGGACAGAGGCAGGGTGAGCTCATGGAACGGTGGGGTGGAAGGAGGAGGTGAAAGTGGCAGGTGGATCGCAGCAGGCTGGGCTGGTGGATCACAGTGTGTCTGGAAGCTGCAGAAGCACTGAGGGACTGCCCCACCGTGGCTGGGACGTCCACCCAACACTCCCTGGAGGAGAAGTCCCAGAGTCTGGAATGGGTGGCTTGGCTGAAACCCTGCCCCCACCAGCTGTGTGCTGGGAGACATGACGGCTTGGTCCAGGGTGCTGAGTGAAATGAAGCAGGAGGTCTGGGTCCTTGTCCAGTCCTCTGAACCCCACAGGCTGTTCTGGCCTCTCCTCTCTGGGACATTTCTAGGGTCCCAGAGCATGTGGGACTATGTTACAGTGTCTCCCCTGGGTTCAGACACACATGCTCACCCTCTCCCTGGGACCTGTCAGGAGACAGCCCTGGGCAGGGGCACGCAGGGAGCTTTGCGTGACCCGAGTGGGCGGGGGCGCGCAGGGAGCTTTGCGTGAGGCAGCTGCTTTTCTCACCTGCATCTCAGTGGGCAAGGCCGTAAAATGGGTAGAACATCTCCGAGCCTGTTGTACTATCAGGGAAGGGGCATTAGACCCCACTTCCCCACTCCCCTCCTTCCCACTCGTCTTCCCTGGAGCCTGCTCAAGAGGGAAATGACCTGTTGGCCCTGGAGAGCACTCACTGCCTGGCAGCCAGCGTGCCACCAGGCCAGAAGGAAGAGGTGGGGGTGGGGGGAACCAGATGTCCTTGGCACCAGCCAGGACAGAGGGCAAGGCCACCTACATTGCAGCCACCACCTCCTGGCCAGCCCAGCCTCCTGTCACATGTGGCAGGGGCATCAGGTGTAAACCCTTCTGAGACCAAAGCTACTTCCAGAATCGTCTTCAGGCCACCGTATCTCCACCCGCCAGACCTCCAGCAGAAACACCTGCATTCACTCCTGCTGTTTCCCAAACAACCCCTCGGAACTGACCTCCCTGTTCTGTGCTGGTCAGCCCACGTGTCTGGCCCTGGCTGGGTTGCCCAGGGAGGTCGGGGGCTGACTCATTTAAGTAGTCATCTCCTAGACAAAGAGCCTTGAGGAAGATCCTCCCAGCCCTGCTGAGCAGATGAGGAAACTGGGGCTCAGAGAGAGGAATAACAGGAAGCCTTATAGGAACTCCATTCCAAGGGTTTGGAGCTTGAATTTGGACCTCAGTCGGGGGCAGAAAAGGAGTTGTTGGCTGGTTCGCTATTCTGTAAATTTCCTGGGCAAAAGCATCCCCTTATCAGTCCCCTAACCTTCCCACCCGAGTGTCAGTGGTTCAGGTGGGGCCTGGGGCTGAGGTTGGCAGGCTCTGGGGTTCCAGGGAAGAAGAGTTGCTGCACAGACCCCTCGGTTGGGGGCCAGAGCACTCCAGAGTCAGGTGTGAACCGTCCCGCTCCTCTGGGAAGAGAAAGCAAGGCAAGTTTTGAAGTATATCAGCCTCTTAGGGCTCAGGGGGCCCTGTGAAATGCTGCTTCCTGAGCAGCCATCAACCGGGGCTGGCAGCACCAGCTTCAATGAGGTCAAGGGCATGCACAGCCTGGCAGGGCCGAGGAGGGACAGCCATGAGCTACGTCGACCCCCATCGGAGGCCCAGCCTCAAGGCTTTTCCAGGTTACACATTTGCAACTTAGGTGAATGAACAGCAACAAGAACTCTGCCTCAGGGGAGGCTTTCTGCAAAGGCCCCGAGGTGGTTGATGGCCTGACCAGCAGGCCCAGTCTTGGACTGTGGCTCAGTGCCAGCAGCCGGGAGGATCCAGCTTGTAAGTGGGCATGAAGCCAGCCTGGGCGGGAATCCTCGGAAGATGGGGTAGGGCTTGAGGTCGAGGCCTTGGTAGCCTGGCTTTGCATCTAGTTCCCGCACTCCCAGCTCTGTGCCTTCTTTGTTTCAGTTTTTACTTCTCTGAGTTTGTTTTTTTGTCTGTAAAATGGGAATAAGGATCAAACTGACCTTAGGGTTGCAGCGCATGGGACAGAGTGCCCTCCATTGTGGGCCGTGATTGTTGTTACTGTCCTGTCCCCTCAGCATTTGGCTCTGAGAAGAAGGGAGGCCACAGTAGCTCACCCCTGTAATCCCAGCACTTTGGGAGGCCAGGGCGGGCGGATCACGAGGTCAGGAGATCGAGACCATCTTGGCTAACACGGTGAAACCCCATCTCTACTAAAAATTCAAAAAATTAGCCGGGCGTGGTGGCAGGCGCCTGTAGTCCTAGCTACTCTTGAGGCTGAGGCAGAATCGCTTGAACCGAGGAGGCAGAAGTTGCACTGAGCCGAGATCGTGTCACAGCACTCCAGCCTGGGAGACACAGTGAGACTTTGTTTCAAAAAAAAAAAAAAACAGGGGAGGCTAGGCTGGGTGTGGTGGCTCACTCCTATAGTCTCAGCACTTTGGGAGGCCAAGGCGGGCAAATCACCTGAAGTTAGGAGTTCAAGACCAGCTTGGCCAACATGGAGAAACCCCGTTTCTACTAAGAACACAAAATTAGCCAGGCGTGGTAGTGCATGCCTGTAATCCTAGCTACTTGGGAGGCTGAGGCAGGAGAATAGCTCCAACCCGGAGGCGGAGGTTGCGGTGAGTGGAGATTGCACTATTGTAATGGAGCCTGGGCAACAGGAGCAAAACTCTGTCTCAAAAAAAAAAAGAAGGGAAGCCAGCCCTTGTGCTCTGAGGGTGAGCTCCACAGAGAACCAAAAGGGCAGGCCCAGTACTAGGGCCTGAGAACCCAGCATCCTCCCAGATTGATTCGTTCCTCCATGGCCAGGCCGGGGTTTTGCTGAGAGAAACGGGAGCCAGGGCTGCCTCCAGCATGAAATTCCATTTTATGGTCAGCCCAATGAGCTTTCCTAAAATTTCAACCATGGGCCGCGGCCCTGCCGGACGCTGGGAAGGCATGGCCACTGCAGCCTCCCAGAGTTATTTACGGCTGACAAAAAAAAAACTGCAGCGCTGTTGATCAGCCCGACAGGCACCGGCCGGTGTCCCCTAGCAACCGTGCTGACAGGCAGGCTGTGCAGGGACTTGCTGCTTGTGGCTCAGGCTCTGGTCACCAGGAGTTTCTTTGAGAGCCTGAGAAGGAGGCCGAGAGAGTAGAGGCAGCTCTGAGACACACACCTGCCCAGAGGATGACCTGGGATAACTTCCCAAAGAGAGAGAGGCTCAGTGGGAAGCGGGTCTTGGCCTCAGTGCCTGGACGGTGGTCCCCTTGGCCTTCCCCTCAAAGCCAACCTTGTCCTGGGCAGCTCCAGCCTCCGGACCTCTGGCTCCTTTACCCCAGATCCTCCCATCTCTAGGGCTCCCCCAACCCATTCGTGCCCCTGCCTCCCCCAAGCCCAGTCGACCACCTCCAGCTGCTCCCAGGTTGGTAGCCCAGAAATCGCCACATCCTCCTCCCTGCCCGAAGCCTCCTGCTCTCCCTGCTCATTTGTCACCCAGGTGCTCCACCCTTTTCTGTCCTGCTTTCTTCACTTCCTGTTTGGCACTGGCCTGCCCATGCCCGTGCCCTTACCCTCTCGGAGGCCAGACCCCTGTAAAATGGGAATAAGGATCAAACTGACCTTGGGGTTGCAGCGAATGGGACAGAGTGCCCTCCACTGTGGGCCATGATGGTTGTTACTGTCCTGTCCCCCTGGCAGAGCCTCACCCAGTAGGAGCCACTCCCTCCACCAGGAGAAACCCCACAGCACCGAGCAGCTCAGTCCCTGCTGCACTCCCCACCTCATACCTGCTGCCCACATGCTGGGCTCCACCTCCCTCAGGACGCCCTCTTGCTCTTAGCAGACAGCCTCCCCTCTGTCCTCACGCTAGGGCCTCTAACTTCCTGCCAGCAGAGCCTCTGGGTCTGTTCTCTTCCCTTCCCTCCCCTCCTGTCTTTTTCCCTCACAGCGGTCACTTTTCCAGCCTACACCTGCAGCTCACAAGTCTCTTTTGTTTTTTTTTGAGATGGAATCTTAATCTGTCACTCAGGCTGGAGTGCAATGGCGCCATCTCAGCTCACTGCAGTCTCTGCCTCCCAGGTTCAAGTGATTCTCCTGCCTCAGCTTCCTGAGTAGCTGGGATTAGAGGTGCGTGCCACCATGTGTGGCTAAATTTTGTATTTTTGGTAGAGACAGGGATTTACCATGTTGGTCAGGCTGGTCTCGAACTCCTGACCTGGTGATCCACCTGCCTCAGCCTCCCAAAGTGCTGGGATTACAGGCGTGAGCCACCACGCCCAGCCTGAGTCTCTTTTTTTAATCCTCTCTGCAGGTCATTTTCCAGCAACATTTGAATCTGTTCAACCCTTTCTCATCTTCAAAAGCAAATCCTCCCTCCCTGTTTCCCTCTAGTCGTGGGTTCCTCCACTCCCACCCCCATCTCTCCTTTCCTGTCATCCCTCGTGGTATTTGCATCCTTGCTTCCCACTCTGGCTGGGTTTCTACCACTGCCTAGAGCCTGCCACTTGGGCCGCCAGCAGCCTCCCCTGCCCACCTCTGCATCCCCCGACCCTCAGCATCAGCTGCCACAGTCAGACCTGCCCTTGGTCTTGGAGTCCTTTTCCTGCGATGCTTTGACCAGACCTCCCCTGAGGTCCCGGGTTACCCCCTCCCTCTCTGGCTGCTCCTTGGCCTCAGTGGTCGCCCACCTCTTTCCCTGGACTGCTCATTCCCAGGGCTGGAGGCCTCAGACTCCACTGTCTTTCACAGCTGCCCACCGCTTTGCCCCACGTGAGGGTGCTGGCTCCTTGAGCTCCACACCAACAAGTGCCTTCTAAAGGCCGCCAGCATCTCATGCCCAGCATCCCTGTTTTCTAGGCCTGCCCGAGTGCCACCAGCTGGATGGTGAGATTCATCCTCACAGTTCTCGAGGCTGGAAGCCCAAGGTTGGGGTGTCAGCAGGATTAGTTCCTTCTGGGGACTCTGCCTCCAGCTTCTGGTGGTTGCCAGGAATCTTTGCTGTTCCTTGGCCTGCAGACATCTCTCTAGTCTCTGCGTTTTCCAGATCACATGCCCTTCTCCCTATAGGTCCTTGTGTCAGGAGTCACTCAAGCCCCACCCTCATGTAGTATAATGTCATCTTAACCATTTGTATCTGCAGCGACCCTATTTCCAAATAAGATCACAATTGCGAAAGTCCCAGTAAAAATGAAATGAATTTTGGGGGAACACTATTCAATCCAGTACAGAAGCCACTGGAGGGTTTTTTTTGTTTTGTTTCTGTTTTTCGAGACGGAATCTCACTCTGTCCCCCAGGCTGGAGTGCAGTGGTGTGATCTTGGCTCACTGCAACCTCCGCCTCCCGGGTTCAAGCAATTCTCCTGCCTCAGCTTCCCAAATAGCTGGAACTACAGGCGTGCACCACCACGCCCAGCTAAATTTTTCTATTATTAGTAGAAACGGGGTTTCATCATGTTGGCCAGAATGGTCTCGATCTCTTGACCTCATGATCTGCCCGTATCGGCCTCCCAAAGTGCTGGGATTACAGGCTTGAGCCACTGCACCCAGCCTCCCCTGGAGGTGTTAAGGGGAGGAGGGAAGTGACTCACCAGTCTGAAAATCCAGCCCTGGCTTCCCTTGGCCTGGCTTAGTGAAGGCTCAGCGCCTGCCCTCCTCCCTTGACAGCCCTGCCCCCCTCACTGCTCCCTTCAGTCTCCTGCTGTGAGGCTCTGCTCTGCCTTCCCCAGCCTGGCCTGGCCTAGATTTCTGTCCCCTGCCATGTGATCAACACCCACTCCCACTGGCTGCTTGTGTGTCCAAGACGCCTTGCTCAGCAACCCCCTAAGTGTGGGTCGGAGGCGCCTGGTCCTGTCAGTAGTTGGTCAGCACCTGCCTCTCTGAGACGAAAGGGGCCCCAGTGGCATTGCTCACTTGAGCCCAGGGCCCCACACAGCGCAGGTCCACAGAGCTGTAGCTGGTGCTTAGGGGTATGGGGGAAGGAGGCTGGTTGGAGGCTGGTTTTCAGGAGGTCCAGGCTTTGACAGGAGGGTGGGCCATGCAGGTAGGCTAGAGACAGGGCCCACAGGCTGGGGCCAGGTGGTTGCAGCCCAGGGTGGCCCCTGTGGAGGTCCTGACCATAGGGATATGTAGAGCTGAGGCTCAGAAACGGGTGGCCTGGTGCTCACAGTCTACGCTGTGGGCACACACACCAGCGTGGAAGGCCATGGAGAGTCCGTGCAGGGAGAGTCCATGCAGAGCGAGTCTGGCCTGAGCGTGGAAGCCTGAGGCTGGAGCCAACTTTGTGGTATATCCTTCATGGTCGGGCTCAGGAAAGAAAGGAAGATGCCCATACCCAGAAGAGAGGTCTGATCATGGCTGCCCTTGAACTGGGAGAAATGACGGTCATGCCAACAGATGGAGTCCGGAACCAGATCTCATCCCAGCTTAAGAGCGTGAAGACTGAACTCAGCCTTAAAGATGGAACACAATGGGAAACAGAGCCTGGTCCCAGCTGGAAAGATCCTGGTGAGACCCAGGATTCAAGCTGAGCAGCTTTGGCCAACTGTCCTCGTTAATGGAGTCTCCATCCTGTGCTAAAGACCAAGAATGGGCCGGGCGCGGTGGCTCATGCCTGTAATCCCAGCACTTTGGGAGGCCGAGGCGGGCGGATCACGAGGTCAGGAGATCGAGACCATCCTGGCCTACATGGTGAAACCCCGTCTCTTTAAAAAAAAAAAAAAAAGGCCGGGCATGGTGACTCACACCTGTAATCCAAGCACTTTGGAGGCCAACGCAGGCAGATCACCTGAGGTCAGGAGTTCAAGACCACCCTGACCGACGTGGTGAAACCCCGTCTTTAAAAAAAACGCCAAGAATGTCTCAAGAAGTGTGGCCTGCCCTAAGAGCAGACAAGGAGGGATGGCCTAGTGGGGTAAGGTGCCAGGTGGGCAGGCAGCAGCATGGTCCATCCTGCAGGTGCTTCCTCTGGGACCACTGGTAGGATGGATTCATGTCCCGTGGGCTTAGCAAGCTGATGTCTGAGGCTCCAAGGGGCTCTTCCCTTGAGGCAGTCAGAGAGGCCTCTGCCTTCTCTGCTGAGGAGTTCTGTGACTGTGGCAGAGTGAAGGTGGCCGTGTGGATGTGGGAGCCATGGCCAGCCTGGCGTGAGCCTGGCTCAGGTCCCATTGCAGCAGGTACACATGAGTTGGCTGCAGGCTGGGCACAGGTGGGTTAGGACTTCCTGTCTGCTCAAAACTATTCTGCTGGTGCTCTCTCTGGCTCCAAGTACCGGGGCTGTTCGTGGCTCAGGACAGGTGTTATTGCCGTGCCATTTGTGTCTGAAGAATTTCTTTGGTGGGAAGGAAAGGCTTTGGACAGGAGGCAGAGGGATGAAGTTGGTGACCTGGTGCGACCCTGATTAGCCTGGGGGCACTGTGGTTATAGAGGAGAGCAACCATGTTGGCAGGGCCTTGGGAGGCAGCGTGGCTGACCTTGCCAGGAAGGTAAGACTCAGAGGAGGAAGCTGGACGTGCTGGGCTCATCTAACCAGATGCTCTCCCCTGGCTGCTGTGGCTGTCAGCGACCACAGGGCTGAGGCTGTGTTTGGCCTTAGGTTTTGGATCAGAGACATGCAGCACAGGGCTGAGGATGCACCCAGGGTCTTGGGAATCGGTTTGCAGATGTTCTGGGCAGGATGGGCTGTGGTGGTAGCCTGTGCCCCTGGCACTGTCTCCGTAGCAAGGTCCCCGGAGCTGGGAGGTCTACATAGTTGCCCCTGAGTAAGGTGGAAAATCTCTCTTGTTTTCTCAGGTTAGAAATCTGTGCTACATGGTGACAAGGCGCGAGAGAACGAAACACGCCATCTGCAAACTCCAGGAGCAGATATTCCACCTGCAGATGAAACTTATTGAACAGGATCTGTGTCGAGGTAGGCGCCTTCCCCACCTGCCGCTGCCGCCTCCGTGTGCCGTCTCTTGCGGGGCTGGGTCTCGAGGGTGTGCGTGGAGCCAGGGGCCACTGGCCCCCACCCCTACCCTTCACCATCCAATTAGTAGGCCCAAATGGGGGCCTGACAGGGTCTGGGCTGTGCGTCACTAGGCAAAGAGCCAGAGGTTGGAATGCAGCCGTCAGGCCTGCCCTCAGGGAGCTTTCTGGTTCACTGGGTCATAGCAGTTCAGGAGCTGATTCCATGTGAACAGGTTCAGAGTAGAAGTCCTGGTGGCTCTCTGCTGGTGCTGAGGCAGGAAGGACCAAAAGCTGATGAGCTTCCCTGAACCCGGGTGTGCCTGGGAGTCAGTTCTGAAGAAGGCAACTGCCCCACAGATGCGACAGGACCTGGGAGTTGCTTCCGTCTGACCCTAACAGGATTCATGCCCTGCATCTGCAGTGTTTTTCGCTGTTATCTTCTCTTGGTGTCACATGTGTTTAATGGATCTGGAAATCAAAAGCTGAAGGAAGCTCTGACGTTCATCTTACCTGTTAATTGTGGATATTGCCAGACACAGGGCCCTTCTTGGAGTGTATACATGTTAAGAAGGGCAACACTTAGCCCCCGAAGTGGTGCCCCCGTGTTGCATTTATATGCAGCAGAAATAGCTGGACGGAGAGAGATTTTGAGCCAGGGTCTGCCACTGCCACTTCAGCCTCGGAACTGGGCTGGAACTGGAGTAAAGAGGAGGGAGGAGAGCTGCTGAGCCACCACTGGAGCACATGACTGAGGACCTCTGCTGCCCCTACTTGTGCCCAAGAGCGGAGCTGACCTGACTGTGCTGTGGTATCACCACCCACTCTGGCTCTGACATCTGGCCTTGCCAACTTCAGGTGCTGGTCGGGGCAGGTTATGGCCATGCAGAGCTCACCATGTACCCAAAGACTGTGGCAGCTTCCTGGCTGCTGGAACTTTCCAGGCCCCCTATCTTCTGTTTATTCATTCAGCCAGCATTAACTGAGCATGGATTGGATAGGGTTCCTGCCCTCGTGGAACCCACCATCTGGAGAGAGAAAGGAACGTGTTACCACAGAGGCTACAGTTGCTGCCAGTGAGGGATAGCAGTATCAGGGATGTCTTCCCAGAAGCAGTGATGCTCAGACATCTCAGGCCTCTTAGCACTTGGCTGTGGCCACACATCAGCCGCAGAAGGAGAAGCCCACGCAAGGCACCCGCAGTTGAGGAAGCAGAGGGTGGCAAGCCACGAGCAGTGCCCTCAGGCACAGGCTTTCAGAAACGTGGTCAAGAGCCTGGAGGGTCCACATCCCCACATTGGTTCTGGGGACATTTCAACTCCTTGCCTTGAGTGTCAACAATACACAGCTCTTTGTTCAGAGCCAGGCAGGGCATTTGGAGACGACCAGCTTGCCCTGTCCAAAGCTGCTGCTCACACGGTTGTGACACTTGAGGCCTGGGGTGGGACATGGGTCGTGTGCATATTGGCGAGGCTGTCTGGCCTGGCGGCTGGAAAAAGCGGCCTAGTGGAGATGATATGTGGGCTATGAGCTGAATTGGGTGAAGGACAGAACAAGAAAACAGCATATTTGGAGACTTAGTGGCCAGAGCATGTTTTGGCAGAGAAACTGGAATGGCTGCATCAGGTAGAAGAAAGACTCCTAAAGTGATGACGGGTAACCAGGGTCACGTGTGCAAGGTCTTCTTGTAGCCTGGGGGAGGAGCTTAGACTGTCCTGAGAGAATGGGGAGCCTCAGGAGCCTGCCTCCAAAGTATCTAGGCATTGGTCCCATGTTACAGATGAGATTGCCCAGGCACAGTGGCTCATGCCTGAAATCCCAGCACTTTGGGAGACAACAGTGGGAGGATCGCTTGAAGCCAGGAGTTCCAGACCAGCTTGCCTCTACAAAAATTAGCTGAGCTTGGTAACACGTGCCTGTATTCCAAGCTGCATGGGGAGCAGAAGTGGGAGGATTGCTTGAGCACAGTAGTTTGAGGCTGCAAGCAAGCTGTGATCACACCACTGCACTCCAGCCTAGGTAATAGAGCCAGACTCTCTGTCCCTTAAAAATAAATAAACAGATGTGGCTGGGCACAGTGGCTCACACCTATAATCCCAGCACTTTGGGAGGCCAAGGTGGAAGGATCACTAGCTCCAGGAGTTCAAGACCAACCTGGGCAACATAGCAAGACCCTGTCTCTACAAAATTTGAAAATTAGCCAGGTTGGTGGCATGCACCTGTGGTCCCAGCTACTCAGGAGGCTGAGCCTGGGAGGTCAAGGCTGCAGTGAACTATGATTGTACTACTGCTGTCCATCATGATCAACAGCACAAGACCCTGTCTCAAAACAAAACAAAACACATGAGACTGAGGCCTGGCCTGAATTGAAAGGATACGAGGTGCACCCTGAATCTCCCATCTACTTCACTGCCTGACTTTGAAAGCCAGAGAGACCAGGGCAGGACACTTGTTCAGGGGAGCTGACCCGGGTGTTAGGAATGGAACCTAAGCCTCTTGACCCCTCAGATAGTGTTGTTCCTCCCACCGTTTTGTCTAGCCCCTCAGCCCAGCATTCAAGGCCTTGCCCTGTCCAGACTCCCCTCCAGCCATTCTTCCCAGCACCTGTACTCTCTCCCAAGGCTGCAGGTCGTGCAGGTCACCTGAAGTCCAGGTCCTGCAAGGGCCTCTCCTTGTGGCCCTGTGCCCACCCCAAGTCCCCCACAGGCTGCAGTGGACAATCGGCTCACCCCACCACGCCAGCCATCCCCTGGCTCCAACCTTTTTGCTGTGGAGGGTGAGCACTGGCTGATGGAGGACTCCCGGGCTGCCACACAGGGATGTTGGTGCTGACTGAGGCCCCTCAGGGTAACCATCTCCCTCCTCTCACTTTCCCTGACACAGAGCGGTCTGGGAGGAGAGCAAAGGGCAAGAAGAGTGACTCGAAGAGGAAAGGCTGCGAGGGCTCCAAGGGCAGCCCTGAGAAGAAAGAGAAAGTGAAGGCGGGGCCTGACTCAGTCCTGGGGCAGCTGGGTGAGTGGGGGCCACGCTGGCCCGCAGACACAGGCAGGCTTGACCATCACCATGGTCACAGCTCTGTCTGCCCTGTGGAAGCCAGCTGCACAGAGTAGGAGACCGAGGCCCATGAGGGGTAACCAGGCCCTTGCTTGCCCAGGTGCTCACACCTTCCACTCACAGAGGAGACGGATCTCAGAGCCCCGTGTGACAGCCTGGGAAATGCCCCTTCTGTAGACCTGGATGGAGGCTAGGCCACGCCCACTCAGGAACTGTCCACTCGTTACCCTGGCTGAGGTCCTGGATGCTGGATTTTCCCAGAGGCCCCTAGGACAGCCCCATGCTGGAAGGGGAGGATCCGCCAGAAATCCCCATCCTTGTCCTACTCTCCCAGAATCCTCTAAATGGGCCCTCCCCTCAACAGCAGCAGACCTTTCTGGAGCTACCCAGAGATACCCAGAGGAGTGGCTGCAGGCCCTGGCCCTGCCCACCACCTCCACTATCCCAGGCCCTCCTGTTAGGCAGAGCAGCCTAATGGGAGCAGTGTGATTCCTAGGACCTCACGTGCTTCCTCCAGAGCTCTCAGGGAGCAGCATGGAGTCCCCTTTCAGACCTCACCTCTGGCACAGAAGCCCCAGGTCATCCTTTCTGTACCTCTGTCTCAAGAAGGGGACAAGCCAGGCCTGGTGGTGCATGCCTGTAATCTCAGCTGCTCGGGAGGCTGAGGTGTGAGAATTGCTTGAACCCAGGAGGTTGAGGCTGCGGTGCACCATGATCGTGCCACTGCACTCCAGCCTGGGTGACAGAGCAAGACCAAGTTCCTTCATTTCACGCCCCTCCCACAAAAAAAAGGGGATAACTTGGGGGTGTCTAACAGGAAATCCAGTCTCACGTCTCACCAGCTCCCCACTCCCAACCTCAGTAAAGGAGGAAGGCTCCGCCTCCCATCTGCTGGCGTTTCACTTGCCTCCTCTCTCCCCTGACATCCAGGAGGGACTGGATACCACTTGCTCCGCCTCTTCTTGCCTGATCCCTTTATCCAAGCTCTTTTCTGCAAGCTCTGGGAGGCAACGCTTACAAAGACCGAGCGCCCTCTGGCGGCCTGAGGACACTTTCCTCCAGATTCCTCCTTCCCCAATCCCACCAGAATGAGGGTGATGGACAGGGCCAACTTCGTGGGTAGCAACCTCTGCAGCAGCACAGGGTCCTTGTTCTTGGTTCAGTGCTCTGCTGCTGCCGCCTTGAAGTTTTTTCCCCCATGGCAGACTTTCTGGTAAAATCCAGAAAAATCTGCTAGACAAACTAAAAGAGCTATAACTCTCCACCTTGACATTCTTAATAATATTTGAACAAGGAGCCTATATTTTCATTTTGTACTCCATCCCACAAATTATGAAGCCTGTCTTGAGGGCCACATGTCCTTCTGGAGAGAAGGGTGTCAGCAGTCCCTACTCTTTGGTGGTGTTGGCAGGAGGGATGGAGAAAACAAGTTAGCTCACCTGGGTCTGGCACAAAGCGGGCAGAGAGAAGGCAGCTCATGGTGGTGTGCTGGAAGCATCAGCGGGCTTCCTGAAAAGGGGGGACACACGTCTGCTGCGTCTCACTTGCCTCCTCTCTCCCCTCGGCAGGCCTGTCCACCTCATTCCCCATCGACGGCACCTTCTTCAACAGCTGGCTGGCACAGTCCGTGCAGATCACAGCAGAGAACGTGGCCATGAGCGAGTGGCCGCTGAACAATGGGCACCGCGAGGACCCTGCTCCGGGGCTGCTGTCGGAGGAGCTACTGCAGGACGAGGAGACGCTGCTCAGCTTCATGCGGGACCCCTCGCTGCGACCTGGCGACCCTGCTAGGAAGGCCCGAGGCCGCACCCGGCTGCCTGCCAAGAAGAAACTGCCACCACCACCACCGCCGCAGGATGGGCCTGGTTCACGGACGACTCCAGACAAAGCCCCCAAGAAGACCTGGGGCCAGGATGCAGGCAGCGGCAAGGGGGGTCAAGGGCCCCCTACTAGGAAGCCACCACGGCGGACGTCTTCTCACTTGCCGTCCAGCCCTGCAGCCGGGGACTGTCCCATCCTAGCCACCCCTGAAAGCCCCCCGCCACTGGCCCCTGAGACCCTAGACGAGGCAGCTTCAGTAGCTGCTGACTCGGATGTCCAAGTGCCTGGCCCTGCGGCGAGCCCCAAGCCTTTGGGCCGGCTCCGGCCGCCCCGCGAGAGCAAGGTAACCCGGAGATTGCCGGGTGCCAGGCCAGATGCTGGGACGGGACCACCTTTGGCTGTGGCTGAGAGGCCCAAGGTCAGCCTGCATTTTGACACTGAGACTGATGGCTACTTCTCTGACGGGGAGATGAGCGACTCAGATGTAGAAGCTGAGGATGGTGGGGTGCAGCGGGGTCCCCGGGAGGCAGGGGCAGAGGAGGTGGTCCGCATGGGAGTACTGGCCTCCTAACTTACCCCCTTCCCTGCCCCGGGCCCTGCCCTGGTCCCCCCACAAGGCCTCAGCCCAGTCACAACTGCCATTTCCAGTCTGCTGAGTGTCCCAGACCCTCGAGGCTGCCACTCCATCGTGGTTTTATTTTTAATATAGGGAGAGTTTTGAATTCTACACTGTTGTCTTTCCTCTGTGCTGGCCTAGGACATTAGGATTCCTTCCACGGCTCCGGCCACCAGGACCCTGCCAGGTCCCACGCACCATCCCTGCCCCGCCCACGTGGTATTGCTGGGCTCCTGGCTAGAGGCAGGCAAGGTGGAGAAGAGCTCAGGACTGCAGCCCGCTGCCACGGGTGACACAGACTGTCGTTTGGGCATTATTTCATGGCAGATGGGCCAGTCCAGGGCCTACCCCGCCTTGACCCCAGATCCCACTGGGGTCTATATGAGGGGTCCTGCTGCACTCCACCGATCCCCAAGGAAGTATAATAAGTGATACCCAGCCAGAGTCTACTCACTGTCACAAGCACAACGAGTTTATATGAGAAAGCACTGAGGGGGTGCAGAGGCCCCGCTGGTTCCAGGGGAACCAAGAGCTGTTCCTGATCAGCCCCTATCATCTGAGGCCTGCCTGCCCACCCTGCCACCCTCCCCTCCCTTGCTGCTCTGCCCCTGCCAGTGCCCAGCCCAGCGGCTCTGGGAAGGGGTTCGCAGAATCCCTCCTGAGCTGTGCCATTTACTCAGGGGACTCCCAAACAGCCAGCTGCCAGTGCAGGTGGAGGGCTGCAAGGGAGGGCCAGTGCCCAGACAGGGTCATGGGGCTCAGACCAGCCCACTGTAGAGAATCACTCTGGGGCTCCAACTTCCTTCCTTCCTTTGGGGCCAGTCTCGGCTGAAGTCTGGTCACTCAGACAGAGCTGACCAGACCAGACCGCTTGCCTTTTCAAGTTTCCTAGTCCTGCTAAGAGATGAGCTTCTTCCGTGGTTTCCTTTTGGAAACTCCTCCTTCCAACAAGCAGTGGGATCCCGGGGCCCAGGGTGGACCAGTGTTGGCCGCTGGGGCTGTTGTAAGTCTTGCTGGATGTTCCCGTGTTCCTGAGCCTTAACCCCTCTCCCAGCCTTTCCCCCCCTCCCCCATCCTGCCTTTCCCCACCCCACCCTTAGGTCCCAGGTAGTTGCTCCGAAGAGTTTCAGTAGAGTGGCCCCAGGGTGATAGCTCAGGGAACCAACAAAAAAGGAATTCCGTGAAAACTTTTTTTTTCTTTGATGAATTACTCCTGGGTCACTTCCACCACTGGTAAAGCCAGAACTTCTCCAACAAGAACCTTGCAAAAAGTCCAGTGAATCAGTCGAATCATTCTGTGGATGCCAAAGAATATTTTGACCATAATACAGCACAGCCTGGACCTGACAACTTGTCACTTGGACTTTTATTTTTAAATGGAGTTCTTTAGCAACAAAGCATAGAAACATGTTCATTGCACACACCCAAGGAGAAGAGCCCAAGCGCTTGGAAGAGGATGCTTTTCTGCTGCTGAACTGTACCTGGGTGTTGGATTTCAGATCCTGGGCTGAGCCCACTGTGAGCTTTCCTAAACTCTGAGACTCACAGAGGGGAAAGATACTGACAGTGAAACCAGCATGGAAAATGTCTTTACCATGTGGTTCCCCCCTCCCCAAATACATAAAGCAAATAAGCAAGATGGGGAACAGCTTGACCTTCATCCACCCCTGACTCCAAAACTATCAAGGTACGACAGTGGCATTGTCATCGACACTCAATTTCATGTGAATTTCAGCAAACAGGAAACAAAGATAGAACTCAGTTCAGAGGATCGGACAAATGTGTCTAGGCCGGGTGGACTCGGAGGGAGTGGGGTGGGCTTCAAGGATTCTGGGCGTTGGGATGGCATGAGCTGCCCCGTAGAGTTTAGTCTGCCTGCCCGCCTTGGTAGTAGTGATCAGTCAGTGTCAGCATCAGCTTCCCAACCCCAGTCTCTGTTTACTGCCTTCGAACAGAACTTCTTCCTTCCCCATGCTTTGGGTCACCTCGGGCTGCAACCCTGTCTGTGCCAGATTGCCTGGTCTGACCCTGCAGGAAGCAAAGAGGTGAGCTTAAAGAACAACCAAACTCTGCCAGGGGTCAGGGTGCCAGGAAAGCCCAGGGTTCAGCAGTCTCAGCACCTGTCCCCTTGCCCCTTGCATCCTGGGGCAGGGGCTGGGCCTCCCTGGTAGCAGGAGTGGGCGAAGAATTAGGGAGAGGGTGCAGCGAGTCTGGCCCCTCGCCTCCGGGTGGCTGGTGTTTCTTCCAAGAATCTCTGCTCACGTTGGCCTCTAGATTCTAGCCCTTCATTGGCTATTGCTTTGGACTAGACTGTCCCTGAACCTGTGTCCTGCAGAATCCAGATGTCTGTTAGGCTGGCTGGCTGCTGGGATGGGCGGGGGAGGCCTTTCACTCCCAGGCCAAGCCCTGGAGCAGTCTTCACCAGGCAGCTGTTTCCACCTTCAGGAAGTCCACCAGGCTACAAGGAGAAGGATGCCAGCTGCCCATCCTCCCCCAGTTCTCAGTCTTTCCCCTGTTAGCCACAGCCGCTTCACTCTTTTTCCGGTCTACTGTCCACAGTGTAGAGGGCTTTGCTGCCCCTGAGACCAAGGCAGGTTCCTTTTCCAGGCCAGAGGCAGAGGTGGATCTTTCTCTTGACCACATCTGCCCACACGTACTGCTCCTCTGCAGGGAGGGAGAAGCTGCTCTGTAACTCGTTCTGACTATCCTTCCCCTTCTCACTGACCTGACCGCCCACCACCTCCTTCCCCCTCATCACATGACAAAGGATAATGTGCAAGAAAAGTATATTTATGTATCATAAATGTATTTTGAAACAAACAGGAAGAAGAGAGGTAGAAGGGTTTATTTTATTAAATGAGCCTGACTTTGTGACAGTGCGTGAGCATTTGCATTGTAAGGGCCTCAGCTTCCTCGGAGAAGCCACCCCAGGTTTCCAGACATGGATGCTGAATTGTTTGTGGGAGGTGTGCCAGGTCACATCTCGTGTGTCCGCGTGCATGTATGCCTGTGTGCACTGTGTGTGGGCACACCATGGGACTTGCAGGGGCAATTCCTAGACATTCCGCTGCCCAATTCTAACAAACATTGGCAGCAGCTGAATGTGGCATTTCCTTGCTAACTGCCAGATGTGGCCAACCTTGCCCACGTGCAAAGCTCTGAAAAATGATCTGGATTTCTGTAGCAAGGCCCTTGGGGAGGGCAGTCTCCCATGCCCTTGGCCTGGCTGGCCACATTGGCCAACGAGCCGGGGCTGGAGTCTGAGACCTTTGGTTGTTCTTTAAGGCACTTCCTGCCACTTTCTCCCTCAGAGGCACAAACACTTCGTGTTCCACGTCAGTTTGAGGGGTCGGTGGGGGGGATGATATGAATGTCACAGGAGGAGACACCTTCTGTCTTTGTTTCAAAGAAAGTGATGTGCCATTTGTTAATATACAAGAGAAATATTGAAAATATATTGAAAAGAGCAATTTTAAATTATTTTTGGCTTATGTTGCAATATTTATTTTCTTGTATTAGAAAATATTCCTTTGTAGAGAAAAAATGTATTTTTCATTAACGCAAAGACCTATTTCTCCTTTTTGTACATTGTCCATGTTTGCAACCCTTAATGAGCAATAGAATGTATGGTCACCTGGGTGTGGCCAATGCCCGCTGTGCCCTGCATGATTCTGTGTTGCCGCTGCTGCATAGTTCCCAGCCCCATCCTGTCCTGCTCACTCATGGGGGCTTCCAGACCCTGGCCCCACCGGGGCTTGTGTCATAGGGAGCCCTTTGCACTCCTTGTGTGTTGGCAAACGCAGTTAATAAAGCAATGTTTTCTGTGCTGGCTGGTGTGAGGCTCCATTGCATTGGATGGGGTAGGGAACCCTGGGGGTCGCACACACACACACACTTGACGATGGGCTCAGCAAAACAGCATGAGGTCCCTGAGTTTTCCAAGGGACCTGCTGCCGCCTCCTCAGGAATCATAAGATGCTCAGTGCACCCCAGGGGCTATAATTTCAGAGCAGTATATCTATATTTCATTGTTATTATTCATTATTATTATTTTTTGAGACAGGGTTTCACTCTGTCGCCCAGGCTGGAGTGTGGTGGCCTGATCTTGACTCACTGCAGTCTCATCCTGTGCTTCAGCCATCCTCTCACCTCAGCCTCCTGAGTAGCTGGGACTACAGGTACGTGCCACCATGCCCGACTGATTTTGGTAATTTTTGTAGAGACAGGGTTTCACCATGTTGCCCAGGCTGGTCTCAAGCTCCTGGGCCTGAGTGATCCATCTGCCTCAGTCTTCCAAAGTCCTGAGACTACAGGCATGAGCCACCGCACCCAGCCTCAGGGCAGTATTTCATTTGATCTTCAATATGTTACCCTGGGATTGAGAGGATGAGGGATAGACCCAAAGTCGAAGGTGTGCTAAGAGGTAAAGTTCCGCATCCAAGGCAGGACTGCTGCTCTCCCCATCCTCTACAACCACCTGCCTGGGACTGTGGGAAAGTGTGGGAGGAGGCTCCAGGGTGTGTCCCTAGGTCAGTGAAGATTTTTGCTTGGGTTTGTTTTTCATTCACAATTTACTGAGCACCTACCCTGAGCCAGGCTCTGAAAAGAGTGTGGGGAATGTGGCTGCTGTCCTTGCTTGGGGTGGCTCATACAGGCAGTGAGGGAATTGGGAGTTTTCATGGAGGCCTGGGCTGGTCTAGGGGTGGGAGAGTTCAGGAAGGGTTTCTCTGAGGAAGTGACACCATTCATTCATTGATTCATTCATTCAACAAGTAGTCTTGACTGGACACCTCACTACCAGTGTGCTGGGTTGTATACTGTGCATGTCACCAGGCCCCTGTGCCCCTAGGACCTCCAGGCAATGGAGACCTAATGAAAAAATAGGCCGGGTGTGGTGGCTCATGCCTGTAATCCCAGCACTTTGGGAGGCTGAGGTGGGTGGATCACCTGAGGTCAGGAGTTTGAGACCAGCCTGGCCAACATAGTGAAACCCCGTCTTTACTAAAAATACCAAAAAAATTAGCCTGGTGTGGTGGCAGGTGCCTGTAATCCCAGCTACTAGGGAGGCTGAGGCAGGAGAATTGCTTGAACCCAGGAGGCGGAGGTTGCAGTGAGCTGAGATCGCATCATTGCACTCCAGCCTGGGCAACAAGATCGAAACTTCATCTCAAAAAGAATAAGAAAAAATAGTTGCTAGCCCAAGGGAAGCTGTGTTGGAGGAAGGGATAAAGGGCATTTCTCACAGAGGGCTCAGCCTACGCAAAGATGGATCAAGCTATGTCAGGGGAGGGTTGTGAACCTTCTCTGAGGGCTCAAAGAAAGGATGTATGGAACAGAGGTTACACTGAGGTTACTCAAAGAATCTTGACTTCGGGGCCCCTAACTTAGTTGTTTGCGCAGAGAATTGACCCATTTCCTCTCCAGAGCAGTAGACGGTAGGTTCCCAAGGGTGCCTCCAGATCCAGTGTTCTGAGTCTACAATGCACAAGGTATTGGAAGTAAATTTGGGGTGGAGTGTGAGTGTGCCCTGAATGCCCATGGAGGGAGAGGTCTCCCTGCTGGGGCTCCAGGTAACCTGGACACACAGGCTGTGGAAGTTCTCTCAATCCCAGCTCCAGCAGCTCAGCTGTGAATGGGAAGGGCTCAGCGTCCTCAACTGTGGAATCAGCACGGGATGCTGGTAGGAAATCAGCCCTGGGGCTGAGGGAGTATCTGGGTGGCCAGCCCACCTGGCTGTGGTAATGGGCTGTCAGCCCCGCTGGCCAGCTGCCCTGGCTTGGCAGCGCAGCCTCTCCCTCCTCCTGTAGCCAGCCCAAAGCAGGACCATAGTGATCCAGAAGAATGACTCAGGCTTGCCCCTCACTCTAAAACCACACCTGTGTTGGCCAGCACAGTGGCTCACGCCTGTAATCCCAGCAGTTTGGGAGGCCAAGGCGGGTGGATCATTTGAGGTCAGGAGTTTGAGACCATCCTGGCCAACTTGGTGAAACCCCATCTACACTAAAAATACAAAAAATTAACCGGGTATGGGGATGCATACCTATAATTCCAGGTACTTGGGAAGTTGAGGCAGGAGAATCGCTTGAACCCAGGAGGCGGAGGTTGCAGTGAGCCAAGATAGTGCCATTGCACTACAGCTTGGGTGACAGAGCAACACTCTCTTTAAAAAAAAACAAAAACAGGCCAGGCACAGTAGCTCATGCCTGTAATCCTAGCATTTTGGGAGGCTGAGGCAGGTGGATCACCTGAGGTCAGGAGTTCAAGACCAATCTGACCAAGATGGCGAAACCTCATCTGTACTAAAAATACAAAAAATTAGCCAAGTGTGGTGGCATGTGTCTGTAATCCCAGCTACTGGGGAAGCTAAGGCACGAGAATTGCTTGAACTTGGGAGGCGGAAGTTGCAGTGAGCCGAGATCATGCCACTGTACTCCAGCCTGGGCAACAGAGCAAACACTCCATCACAAAAAAACAAAAACAAACAAACAAACAAAATAAATAAAACGACACCTGTGAACCTAACCCAGTGGATAAATGTAGGGCAGGAGGGCTCAGGGTACATGTTGGCCTGAGGCAACACTGTTGTTTAGAAATATAGCGCAAGTCACATTTGTAATTCTAGTAGCCACATGTTTAAAAAGTGCAAAACAGGGCAAGGTATGGTGACTAACACCTGTAATCCCAACACTTTGGGAGGCTGAGGCAGGAGGATTGACAGAGCCCAGGAGTTTGAGACCAGCCTGGGCAACATGGCAAAACCCCATCTCTACAAAAAAAAACTTTTTATTAGCTGGGCATGATGGCACACATGGTGTGCCACCATGCTTTTAGTACATGCTTTTAGTCCTATGTACTCAAGTGGCTGAGGTGGGAGGATTGCTTGAGTTTGGGAGGTCAAAGCTGGAGTGAACCGTGATGGCGCCGCTACACTCTAGCCTAAGCAACAGAGTGAGATCCTGTTTCGGAAACAAACAAAAACAGATAAAGTGAATTTTAATAATACATTTTATTTAACTCATTAAATCCAATGTCTTCAAACACGTCATCAATGTAAAATAACCATTCATGAGAGATTTTGCATTCTTTTCACAATCCGGGACAGCACATCTCAGCTCAGACTAGCCACATTTCAAGTGTTCAAAGCCACATGTGGCTAATAGCTACCCTATTGGGCAGCAGAGCCCTAGAGACCCTCAGCCTTCCCTTGAGTTGCCCAGGCTCCCATGGAGTGAGAGACAGCTATGAGGAACCCTTGACACCCTTCCCCAGGGGGAGGCTCCCCAGGGGAGGCTGAGGAGCAGAACTGGCCCCGCATTCCCAGCCCTGGTCCTGCTGGGACCCTCTCTGCACCAGCCTACATGGCTGCATAAGGGCAGCAGTCTCACATATGATTGACACACCTAGGCTTCTCCCCTGGGGTTAGCTGTCCCTGTCCCCGAGAGTCCCCGGATGGAGCTGACTTGGTCGAAGCTCCGTCATGCTCGGCCAGTCCTCTTCCAGCCAGGACTCACAGCTGAAGGTGCAGGGATACGATGGGAGGCTGGGGGGTGGTCTTGGGGACCACCTTTCATTCGTGTAGACACTGAGATACTGATTCAGCACTCACTGAGTGTCTGCTGCAGGGCCCTGAGGACGCCGTGGGGACAACACGCCCCTTCCAGAGACCAGACCAGAATGGAGACAGACTTCAATTAGATAATCACAAATCAGTGTGCATTGACACACTGAGACTGTGCTGCTAGTGAGAGAGTATTCATCTGTGGGGTGAGGAAGGTCTCCTTTGCTCTCTGATTTCCTTAGTGGCACCAAACTCCTGCAACGTAGGGTCTGGGGCGCCCCCTGCTGCCCACTAGGCCCTAGCCCCGGCGCCTCCCACCGCGAGTCCCAAGGCCCACAGGGCCAGGGCCAACCCCGCACTTCCAGGTTGCAGAGCTCCAGCTTCCCCCTCTTCTGCCCCTGCTGAGGCTCCTGCACACCAGCACCGCTCCATGTACTCTTGCCAGCCAGGGCAGAGAAGAGTCTCCTCTATCAGTCTTCAGTGACAGGGAGATTGTCAAGGGACCAGACGCCTCTTGGGAGAATAAAGCATTGGCTGAGATCCGCTGGGTGCCCAGTCCCAGGTTGGGTGGGGGACCCAGGAGACCCAGGCCTGCCAAAGAAAGGAAGAAAGTTCACAGCAGAATGGAGAGAGTGAGAGCACATGGTCCTTCCAGAGCTGGCCTCAGTCCTCATTGCAGCCTCTGACGGTGCTCAGAGTGGCCAGAGGTGGCAGCAAAGGCGCCTTTTCTTGGAGATGAAGCCTTCAGAACTCACAGAGGCGCCCCTGGCCCGTGCTGGAAATGCAGGTTGCTCAAAGTGGACCCGCAACTACCCTGTCCCCACCCCCTAAAAAAGTTAAAATAATGAATAAAAAAGAAGAGGGCCAGCCACGGTGGCTCATGCGTGTCATCCCAGCACTCTGGGAGGCCAAGGCGGGTGGATCACCTGAAGTCAGGAGTTCCAGACCAGCCTGGCCAACATGGCAAAACCCCATCCCTACTAAAAATACAAAAAATAAGCCTGGTATGGTGGCCGCCACCTGTAATCCCAGCTACTCGGGAGCCTGAGACAGGAAAATCGCTTGAACCCCAGAGGCAGAGGTTGCAGTGAGCCGAGATTGCACCACTGCTCTCCAGCCTGGGCAACAAGAGTGAAGCTCCATCTCTAAAAAAGAAAAAGGGGCCGGGCATGGTGGCTCACGCTTGTAATCCCAGAACTTTGGGAGTTGGAGGAGGGCAGATCATGAAGTCAAGAGTTTGAGACCAGCCTGGCCAACATGGTGAAACCCCATCTCTACTATGAATATAAAAACCAGTCAGGTGTGGTGGTGCATTCCTATAATCCCAGCTACTCCGGAGGCTGAGGCAGGAGAATCTCTTGAACCCGGGAGGCACAGGTTGCAGTGAGCGGAGATTGTGCTACTGCACTTCAGCCTGCCAGGAGCAGTGGCTCATATCTGTAATCCAGTGCTTTGGGAAGCTGAAGCCGGAAGATTACTTGAGCCCAGGAGTTCAGGACCCGCCTGAGCAATATAGTGAGACCTTGTCTCTACTGAAAAAAAAAAAAAAAAAAAAAAAAAACAGAGAGAGAAAGAGAGAGAGACAAGGTCTCCTCTTTGAGATAGGGTCTCACTCTGCCACCCAGGCTAGAGTGCAGTGGTGCAATCACAGCTCATTGTAGCCTTGAACTCCTGGGCTCAAGTGATCCTCCCACCTCAGCCCTCAGCCTCCCAAAGTGCTGGAATTACAGGCATGAGCCACCACACATGCCTGAAGAAAAAGAGATAATAAAATATGGACTTCAGGGCAGCCTTTTGGGGTTCAGGTGGACTCCTTGCCAAGAGTCAAAGGGAGGGAAGAAAGGATGGGGGTTCAGTCAAGCAGGTGGTTTAAGGGCAAGCTCAGTGTAGCAGTGTTGCTTGGCCCCCAGTACTCCAAGCCAGGCCTGAGCTCAGAAGCATCCACACCAGCCCATTCTGAGGAAATGTGGGTAGGGATACCCTGCCTGCTGGCTAGAGAGACTTTCAGTGGGTAGGAAGGAGGCTGTCAGATTTAGCAAATAAAAATAATATACAACATGTGGTTATATTCAAATTTCAGAGAGTAGTTCCTCAGTACTTTTTCCAAATGTTGCATCCTGTATTTTCCCTGGTATTACTAGTGGGAAGCCTCAGGTCCTTCGTTCCACTGTGTCCCAGGCAGGGGGCCGAGGCTGGTGCATGATTTTCCATGTTTTACACACCGTGGCAAATCCTAAACTATCCTGACAACCCCAACATGGTCATACATATAGCGTGAGGGCAATGGAAAAGGGGCTGCCGCCAGTGACCCAGAACACAACTGGGCCTGTTTTATCTCAGCCACAGCCTCCCTTGCATCTGACATCCCAATCCAAGGTTGAACAGAAGCTCCTTGAAGTGTCCTTGAAGGGGCTCTGCTCCCCGGAGCTCACAAGCCCATTCATTTGCTGTCTCAGCTCAACATTTAAAGAGTTCAGATGGGTGGCAGCACTGTTCGTGATAGCCAAGAAGTGGGAGCAACCTAAATGTCCATTGACAGATGAATGGATAAAGAAAATGTGTGCACATACAATAGAATGTTATTCAGCCTTAGAAGGAAATCCTGTCTTGTGATATAGCATAGGTGAACCTACAGGACATTATGCTAAGTGAAATAAGCCAGTCACAAAAAGACAAATGCTGTATGATTCCACTTATGTGAAGTACTTACAGCAGTCAAAATCACAGAGCAGAAAGTAGAAAGGTGGTTCCTGGGGGCTGGGGGGGAGGAGGAAGAGAGTTGAGGCACAGAGGCAGGATGGGAGGGTGGTTCCCCGACTCTGCTGCTCATGATGGCATGTGGTTGACAATATTGTACTTGACACTTGGAAATTGTTGGGAGGGTGATTTTATTTTTATTTTTTTATTTTTGAGACAGGGTCTCACTCCATCACCCAGGCTGGAGAGCAGTGGCACAATCTGGGTTTACTGCAACTTCTGCCCACCCGTCCCACCCCCCGCCAGGCTCAAGCGTTCCTCCCACCTCAGTCTCCCAAATAGCTAGGACCACAGGCATACACTACCATGCACAGCAATTTTTTTTTTTTTTTTTTTGTATTTTGTTTAGTAGCGACAGGGTCTTGCCCTGTTGCCTAGGCTGGTCTCAAACTCCTGAGCTTGAGCAGTCCACCCACCTTGGCCTCCCAAAGTGCTGGATTACAGGTGCCTGGCCTGGGAGAGTGAATTTTCTGCTGTTCGTTTATTTTTTGCTGCAGTTTAAGAAAAAAATAACACTAAATAGAAAAAGAAAAAACCCTGCTACATGCAATACCACACAACTGCTTTGTTGCAACAACAAACATAATGTAAAGTAAAAGAAACCATTTTATTTTACTTTTGGGTGTTTTTTGTTTTATTAATTTTTTTTGAAAGATGGGGTTTCACCATATTGGTCAGGCTGGTCTCGAACTCCTGATCTTAGGTGATCTGCCCACCTCAGCCTCCCAAAGTGCTGGGATTACAGGTGTGAGCCACTGCACCCGGCCGTTTTTTTTTTTTTTTTTGTCGTTGTTGTTTTTTAAAGATAGTTTCAGTCTGTCACCCAAACTAGAGTGCAGTGGCATGATCCTGACTCACTGTAATCTCCATCTCCTGGGTTCAAGCAATTCTCATGCCTCAGCCCCCCAAGTAGTTGGCATTATGGCGCTCACAACCAGCTAATTTTTGTACTTTTAGTAGAGACAGCGTTTCGCCATGTTAGCCACGCTGATCTCAAACTCCTGGCCTCAAGTGGTTCACCTGCCTTACCCTCTCAAAGTGCTGGGATTACAGGTGTGAGCCACTGTGCCCAGCAATAAAAGAAAACCATTTTAAAACAGACTGTTTTTTTTTTTTTTTTTTTT
>CAUYLG010067844.1:0-32038 GCA_963573385.1 Cacajao melanocephalus
AACATAGACAAAAAGAAACAAAGAAGGATATTACATAATGGTAAAAGAATCAATGTAACAACAGGAGTTAATGATCATAAATATATATGCACTCAATATAGGAGCACCCAGATACATAAGACAAGTTCTAAATGATTTATAAAGAGACTTGGACTCCCGCACAATAATGGCGGGAGATCTTGACACCACATTGTTAATATTCGACGGATCAATGAGATAGAAAATTAATAGGGAATTTAGACCTGGAATAAGTAAACTTAGTGAATATCTGTAGAATTCTTCATCCCAGGTCTCCAGAACACAAATTTTTCTCAGTATCATATTACACCTACTCTGAAAGTGACTATATAATTGGAAGTAAATCACTCTTCTGCATTTGCATAGCATTTCACAGACTTAAATGAAATATTGGTTGGCTGTTTGTTATTTTCTTCCCTTATTCCTTCCTGTCTCTGTTGTTAAGTACAATTATCGGCATAAAAGAGGTTTTTAATACCTATTCTTAGATTGTATTCCAGCCTGGGCAATAGAGCAAGAATTCTCTTCTCTCTCCCCCTTTTTTCTTTCTTCTTCTTTCTTTCTCTCATAAAAAAAAAAAAAAAGAAAAAGAATAGCTTGTGATGCCAGAAAGTATGGAAGCACTCAAAAAAGGAAAAAATATGGGCCATGTCAAAGAGACACAGTAGTGAACCTGAACATGCTCCTAATGTTCAAGTCTGGGGCCATTTACAAAAATAAAATAAATAATGATAGTAATGCAATAAAGCCTATGGAATAAAGTGTATATCTATGACTCTATACTCATTGCTATGGTTTGGCTGTGACCCTAACTAAATCAAGTCTTGAATTGTCATTCCCATAAATCCTCATGCGTAGTGGGAGGGACCTAATTGAATCATGGGGGCAGTTTCCATCATGCTATTACCATGATAATGAATAAGTTCTCACTAGATCTGATGGTTTTTAAGGGGCTTCCCCTTTTGCTCAGCTCTCATTCTCTCTCCTGCCTCCTTGTGAAGAAGGACGTGTTTGCTTCCCATTTCTCCAAGATTTATAGGTTTTACTGAGGCATCCCCAGCCCTCCAGAACTGCGAATCAATTCAACATTTTTCCTTTGTAAATTACCCAGTCTCTGATATATCTGTGTAGAAGCATGAGAATGAATTAATATGCTCATAGAAATAAATAATTGCAGAAATAACAAGGGGCAAATGAACAGCTTTTCCTTATAGTAGAATTCCAATCCATAAATGTAGAAGAAATCATGGAACTAGGAAATCATTATGAAATAACCATCATAATCAAAAGCATTATAAGAGTGGTGAGTTAATGCATAATATGAAGTAGGATTTTTACACAGATCCAAAGTATCACCCCACAAATAATTATTAATTACGAAGTGAAAAATAAAGAAGAAATTTACCATACAACAACAGATAAGACATATTGCAATCATGTACCCCCTGATATATCCATTGAGAAAGGTACAGCATCAATTTAATTATGAAAATGCATTAAAAATTCTAAATTGAAAGAGAATCTACAAAATAACTAATATTGTTCAAAGAGTGTCAAAGGTTATACGTGATGAAGAAAGACTGAGGCATTGAAGGAAACTAAGGAAACATGACCACTAAATGACATGTGGAATACTGGATTGGATCCCGGATGTGGAAAATGACATTAGTATGGAAACAAATGAGATTTGAGTTAAGTTCCATGGATTATTTAACAGTTATGCATCAATATTAATTATTGGTTTCAATAATTGTATACATAAAAAAATGTTAACTATGAGAAGCTGGGTGAAGGAACATACAAAGTCCCTGTACTATTTTTTTAGGTTTTCTTTAAATCTAAAATTATGTCAAAGAAAAATTTGCAAAAGTGAAGTGTTGGAATACCTCATGATCTTCTGCAGAATAAAAGTCAAATTGCTTAGTTAAACAAATCAGATCTCAGGTTATCTGGACTCTATCCATTCTGACACACTCATCTACTCTGAAACAGTCTAGGCATATGTCAACCTCCTGCTACCCCAAACTGCTTGCAATTTCACCAGTGCTAGATACCTTCTCTTACCTATAGTGTTTAAATATATCTTTATTCTATTGAGAGGCTCATTTCTTTCAATTTATTCCATGATAACTTGAAAGATCATTTAAGACTCAATGCAATGATTTTCCCCTTTACGTCATGGTAGCCTAAAACATCTTAGTTCTCATAATACCTGTGGTTACTTCTCTCCTAGCAATTACACTAGGTTGTAATTTATGATTTACTTATATGTTCCTTTTATTACCCTATGAATAATTTAAAGACAGGAATAGTGTTTTTTTTATTATGGTATTTTGATGCCTAGGAATACTGGGGATACAGTAATGACACAAAAATGATTTATATAAAGAATGCTTATGTCTTATGTAAAGTGCACCAGTGATAGAGAGTAAAATTGCTTTTATTTTATCCTTTTTTAAAGGATGGTAATATGTATTATTAATACCTCACTTAAGATGAAACAAGATCAGTTTAATGATATAACTGAAGACCAGTCTCTTTTATCATTTATAATACAATTCTGAAGCCACATGATCCCACCTACAATAAAAAAAAAAATCTTACCTCAGTCAAACACTTTGTTGGCAGTTACAGACTTTAAAAGTTAAAATTAGGTAAAATTGCATTGTTAACCTTAATGCTGCATTAGCTTAAATGTAGTGTCTGACAGTATTCTATGAATTTGTTTCTTGTTCCATTCTTTCTCTTTGTTCTACTATATTTGGATTCTTGATTGATTATCTGCTAAGTATTAAAATATAGAGGTCCTCTGCTAAGTATCAAAATATAGAGGTCCTGCTTTGCTTCATTAATACTCTAAATGTTCTGTAGTATGGTACAGAGGTTAAGCATATACATTGTGGGTTTAAAATTCCAGCTTAGGGTCACTTACTGTGTGACCATGATGAAGTCAATTAACCTCTCCATGCTTCAGTTTCCTCTTTTATAAAATGGAAAGTAATTAACTCAGAAGATTTTTGTGAAGGTTAAATCCTATTAAACAAAAAGCACTTAGAATAGTGAGTAGCTCTCAAAAGGCTATTTAACTTATTTTGATATGTGAACTTTAATATCTTTAAAGAGAATGATAAGATTGTGGAGGGCAGAAGAAATAGTCTACCTGGATCAGAAAAACATATTCCTTTTCAGTAAGCGTGCTTATTTTGGAAACATCAATGAATGTCTACTAGTAGTTAAGTATTTATTGGCAGAAGCACCGTGTTGAATAAAAAGTTGATGTTCATTCTGAGTAAATATCCACTTAGATTTTTGAAAGTCTGTCATTCAAATACTTTATAGATTGAGAAACATCTATATTTCTTCTTTCTCAGAATACTCTAAGTTGATCATACGCCAATTTACACAAGAATGAAAAATCATATTTTCCCCCCAACTCATGCCAGACAAGTAGTACATTTAAAAGTTAGATACTGTGGTCCAAAATCTTTACTATTTATTGTACTGAATAAAAATCTCCTTCTTTATGTAGCAAATATATGTTCAAACAAACTCATCAAAACACTAGACCTGAAATAAGAATTACCTTGAAGTATGACTGTGGGTGAGTTAATTTAACCATTAATAGCTACTGTTCTCATCATTAAATTGACCATGTCAAAATGTACCACAATGTATTATTTAAAATCTGTGAAAACAGTTGTGTCTAAATACAAATTTAGAAAAATAATGGGTGCATACATCATATATTGTTTAATACCACATAGGATATGGGGCAGCACTCCACAAAGGAACATATTAATATATTTGCAATGACTCATGAATATTTACACTAAGTGGGAAAAGTAAGATCTATAAACTACCTTACAAAAGTTCATAATAGTTTTGCCTTTAAAGGAGTTCTGGAAACAAACTTTACAATAAATCATAAAACTTTTGGTCTTCAGAGTTTTTTGGCTTTTGAAATAACAGATGAAGGATCATATATCTATGCTTGTCTTCTAAAGAACAAAAGGCAGCTCTGAAGATCAAATGAGATCATTTTTAAGAGAATTCCATAAATTATAAAGCATTATATAAATGTAAGGCACTATTTATGTACTTAATTCTATAATTATTTTACAGGCTTTTACTGAATATGAGGAGCTGAGAAATAATTTTTCTTTATGCTAGGTTTGAACCTAGTTTAAAGAAAAAAGGAAGAGATAAAAAGTTACCTCATACGAGTGTATGGTGGTCATACAACTTAGATGTCATTGCAATCAGCATGAATTTATATATTTTGCAGGCATTAAAGTCATTTTCCTTATTAAAATAATGTTGGCACATTTCTGCTTTTGCAATGTGCTTTATCTCTCAGGGTCCCAAAAGCTTAGAATTCAGTGGTGTGTAGCAACTTACACCGGTAATCCCAGCATTTTAGGAGGCTGAGACAGGAAGATCCCTTGAGTCCAGAAGTTTGAGACCAGCCTAGACAATGTAGCAAAACCCAGACTCTACTAAAAATACAAAATATTTGCCAGGTATGGTAGTGCATTCCTGTAGTCCCAGTAACTTGGGAGGCTGAGGTGGGAGGTTATTTGAACCAGGAAGGTCAAGGCGGCAGTAAGCCATGATCATGCCATTGCACTCCAGCTTGGGTAAGGGAAGTGAGATCCTGTCACACACAAAAAAAAATGGCTAAGGATTCACGCATTTATTTATTCTTTTGAACACTGCTAACTCTGAGTTATTATGTGTGGAGTAAATTCAGTGGAATGTCACACTGCCTCAAGGACCTGAAGGAAGTGCTGGTTGGTAAATAAGAAATTTTGATTTAAGTGATACCTGAACACAAAATAAAAATTAAAACCTTTAATATTTATGTGTAAATAAAAGTAACAAATTAGGAAGAGTCTTGCTGCAATGCATGGGAAACTATCACTGCAAGTGGCCAAGAAGCCATAATCAGAATTACAGTGCGCTGTTATTGGCAATGGTCACCAAGAAAAGATATAAGTTTTCATCTGGACTTTCCCAAAGTGAATTTGGGTAGGAATCTGTTCAGCAGAGAGCTCAAGAATGCTGGTGACCTTTCAAATTCTGCTTTGGCAAAAAACACTCTGAATAATCTCAAGTGAAAATGTACAGAAACCATTATACTTCCCTTTACTTTATCGTGCCAGTATTTGAAAAATTAATTGTTTAACTCTTCATAACCCTAAACTAATGCAATCAATATACATATGGGGATTTTTCAGTGAATATGTTTGGTATATTTAATTCAGCAGCTTCCAGAAAAATGCTAATATTCTATCTTTTTTCGGAAAGATGGATGAAAATTTTCTTCACAAAGTAAGAAAATGTAAACTTAAAGTATAAATGTAAAGGAAGGCATAACAGTAAAAGCAAATAAACATGTTAATGCAAATTCTAACTCTACTTTTCTCCTAAATCCACCTGACTGTAAACATAAAAACTTAATCTATGTCTGAGTCTTAATCTTCTTATGTATAAACTGTGAGGATAGATATGATAAGCCTAGTGCTGCTGCCTGTTTAAAAAAACATATTTGAAGCTCATTGTAATTTGATTCTTTTAAATTTTACTTCAGCCATATACTATGACTCAATAATTAACCTAAATACAGAAATATCAGTGATCTTTTATACCAGGTTGATGTAGTGTTTTCTTGTCATATTAGTTCTTAAATATAAAACCATGCAAAGCATAAGTCACTCCCGTTTCCCTGATGTTTCTCAAGTTCTCTGGTCTTTGTCAGGTTAATTTAAAAAGTACATTGTTGTCTATGCACTTAATTGATGAATACACTCTAACACAACTGGGTATTAAATATGTCTTGCTCAGATACTATCATGTCTTCAATTCTGTCTTTTTCCTAGCCTCCATACAAAAAACAAAATAATTATGAATCTTCTAGAAATGACAAAGTGTAGGTTTTAAAACACAGAGAAATTACTAAATAAAGCATAAATAATATAAATAAATGAAAAGAAAGACATTATATGTAGGACATTGATAAAATTTATCTTGCACCTGAGCTTTGGTAATCGATAATGTTACTGAGTACTGGAGTTGAAACACTGCTTCTAAAACATATGATTTTTGTACAGTGTTACACTATTCATCCCTGTATTATTCCAATGTAGTAAGTCAATCCTTTTACCTTGGAAGGAAAATGCCTTACCTTTCCTGTCTCAGTTGGCAATATGTATGAGTCAAAAAGTTAATCTGAATTGCAGGAGAAAGAAAGGACATGTTTCATTGTTGGTCATAGATACAGTCTCTTATTTTGTCTTTTGGAACTCAAGACCATCATCTGTTTCTTAATGACACTGTAAAATACTCAGTCTGATAAATCCTGTTACAAATCGTGATGTAATAAAGATATATTCAGGTGTAAGCCAAGCACAGTAGCATACACCCAGAGTCCCAGCTTCTTGGGAGGCTTGTTTGAGCAGAGTAGTTCAAATCCAGCCAGAGTCTCTAAAAAATAAAGATAAATGTAATAAATGTAATTTTTTTCCTTTTTTTTATCCCACATCCTTTATTAATTTGATAAATGCCTATAAATTGCTAATATAAATCACTGTGTCACTATGGATTGGAGATGCAATAATAAAAACATAGTTTTTTTAAAGTAGCTTACTGTTCAGCAGAGAAAGTCAGTTCATTAAGTATTACTAACTGTGATTTAAAAAAACACAGCAATAGTGTCCATCTGTGGAATGCTTACTATTTATCAGGCACTGTACTTTTTAGACCATTACATAAACAATCTTATATACTTATCACCACAATCTCATGAGACAGATATAATGCTGTTTGTCAGATTAGGAAATGGGCTTAGGAATCTAACTTGCTCCAAGTCTTCTGGTCAGTCCCTAGAAGAACAAGTGTTCTAAAGCCAAATCTCATATCAATTGTATTAATACAATGCAATGAGACACAAATTATCAAAGAGGTATCTATAAAAAGGTTAAAATAAGATGTATAAATAATGTGATTAATTTTAGACCAAAACAGGAGAGGGAAAAGCCATGGAAAATAGGGAAAATTGGACCTTGGAAGATGAAGGGTAATCCATTAAGAGAGAAAGCTAAGAGAAATGATTACAAGCAGAGGAAATAGCATTAGCAAGGGTAATGAATGAGTGCTGTCATTTGAAAAAGGTGGACAGCCTGAGGTAAATAACCTTTTAAGCCTGGGGTGTGGAATGGAAGGAAAAGGGATGAGTCCCAACAGGTGTGTGAGAGTTGAGTCAGGAATATTCTACTTAAACCTCATTAAGGGGTTTATACTTTATATATGTATAGAACCCCAAATGATTTTTAAGCAGGGAAGTAACAAAATCGGCTGTTCTCTTGAGGAATTTAGCAACTGTGAAGAGTAGATTGGAATAGGAAGAAGTTGGATAGGGAGACATGATAAAGTTATTGGAAAAGTTGGCAGGAGATAAATGGATCTTAAATAAAACTATAGTTATTTGGAAGGAGAGGAGAGGAGATATGTGAGAGAAAATTCAGGAATGGAATTAATTCAATATGATAATATACTGTGGAGGATGGGGAGCAGTTAAAAATAATTTCATGGTTACTATATTTGAACTAGAGTGGATGAGAAAACAATAACAAGAATAGAAAAAAAACCAGAAGGTTGAGCCAGTTTGAGGGAAAAATGAGTATAATTATGAATATGTTGAGTTTCAGTAATGTATGGTACAGCCAGCTTGAGATGTTTTGTAGATAAAATGATACAACTATTTCTTATATAAAAATAACATAAAAACTTAAAATGCTCATTCAAAAATTGCAGCAACAATTCCTGACAGAAAATTCCACAGAGAAGATGCTGATGGCCACTATGAATTATAATCATCTCTGATTATTTTGTCTGTTCTTCAGTTGGTTCCAAGTATACAACCTTGCAGGGCTTGACCTCAGTTTCTGTTTGCAGTTAGAAATTCTATCTTTAAGGATAGTCTCCCCTAACTTTGTGCATAGAGTAGGCATGAGGGAGTATGAGGGAAAATAAATTGTACCCTCTTTCTCCAAAGTTGAAGAATTTGAGTCATGATTTGGATATTGTTTGTTTATTTCTATCAACACTCATGTTGAAATTTGATACCTAATGTGGCAATGTAGGGATGTAGGGCATAAAGGGAGGTGTTTTAGTCAAGGGGCTAGATCCCTTATCAGTAGATTAATGCCCTCCTGCTGAGGTAAGTGAGTTTTTGCTCTTACAAGAATGGATAATTTCCCAGAGAGTGGGTTGTTAAAAAGAGTCTGGCTTCCTTAGATTTGCTTGTTTGCTTCCTCTGTCCCATACGATCTCTTTGCACAGACTCACCTCCCTTCCACTTTCCTTCATGTGTAGAAGCAGCCTGAGGCCCTCACCAGATTCAGCAGCCAAATCTTAGACTTATCAGCCTCCAGCATCATAAACCAAATAAACCTCTTTTCTTTATAAATTACCCAGTTTCAGGTAGTTTGTTTTAGCAATACAAAATGAACTAAAACATTTTTAAAATTTACTTAGTAAAAACTATTTATAAATGTCTTTATTTTCCAAGTAGTCCTTTTTTTACTGAACATTTTCACTTTAAACCTTGGGTTATTACATACTTGCATGTCAGTCACTTAAATAAACATAATTAGGCTTGCTAATATTATTTCAAATTATGTTTTTCTGACATGTTGTGATATTAAGATATGTGTATAGAATTCTGCCAAATCATAATTTCTAAAAATTCCCAGTGTTAGAAAACAAAATTTTTAGATAATCCAGTAAAATTCTGTTAATTCATTAGTCACTTAGGTATACATGTAGTTATTTTAGGTGTTTGGACATTTTCATAAACAAAAACAAAAAAACATAAATTTCAGATAAATATATATTTGGCTCAATTTCAATACATAGCCAATAGTTGTATAGAATTTTTCTATTCAAAGTTTACATTTTTTATTTTAAAGAATGGAGGCATCATTAAGAGTTTTAAATCTAAAATAATTTTTCATTTACTATCTCATTTTATACTTTCAAACAGCTTGGGAAGAGATTAATAACTCATTTTATATCATTTCTTGGCCTTGTGGCTAAGATCAAGTGTAATAACTCATTTTACAGATGAAAAACATATGCTAAAAGATTAAATAGAAAATATGTGACAAGTCCATCTTTTAGTTTTAAAAAGCACAGAGTAAAATAATTGACTTTTAACCTATAATAAAATTATGTTACCAAGAAATGTTAACTGCCTTGCAAATAGCTCAAGAATTCACTGCATATATAATCTTTCTTTTTTGCAGTTGATTTAACCTTTGGTATACCATAAAAAAAATAGTGTTGATTATAAGATGATCTGTGCAATGACAAACTAATTCCTTCTTGAGTTTTGTTCAACTGATTTTCTCTTCATCTATTTCTATCTCTCTGTTTCTCTTTCTAATGTTTCTGATAAAGCAGAACAAAACAAAAACTTGTAGAATTGATTTTTCTATTAAGGAATTATGATTCAACTGCAAATCTCATGTCTGGGAGAAAAAGAGGAAAGTTGAGAAAAATAAAGCATATTTGATATTGTGTCCTTTCTTTACTTCTCCTGACTTTCTCTTCCTTCTGTATCTTCCTCTGTCTTTTGATTGTTTTTTACGCCTCAGATTTAGAGTGATAAATCATGGGAAGTTTCACCTGTGACACTGGAAAGATGTTACTCAAAAAAAAGAGACTTCCCGTACAGTGCTTATCTGTACAACCTTACTTTGGAAAATTTTTCTATGTAATTAATCATTTAATGATTTAAGTGCTATACAATTTTTTTTGTCTAAAATGTTATTTATTTTTTAAAACATGTTGCTGATCAATGGCTTGATAGTAAATAAATCAACCTCTAAGCATTGTAGATAAGTTATGGGGTGTTCACACTAATGCCCTTGGCTTCTATTTTCAAAGTCCAGAATAATTTTCTAAAGAGAGATTTTTCAAGTTCCCAAGGAGATTGTTTAAGCGACCAAGTGGCCATCATTTTAAAAGAAGATTCATATACATTTCTTTCTATTGTTCAACTGTAAGTGTGCCTGTATCTGTGTTTGTGTGTACTAATTTAATAAATGTCCTTGGTTTTGATCAGCAAAAATGACATCATTGAATTAAACTGTTTGGTGAATATCATATCCTAAATAAGCTTGACTGTAAAATATTTTTTATAATTATGGGTTGTAGTTTTTCTCCATTTTGAAAAATAGTATTACTTTGATCAAAGATAATGGTGATTTATTTCCCTAAATTATTACAAATGATTTCCATTTGTAGGAGGTGGTATTTGTTGTATACATTATTGTGACTGTTATAACTGACTACAAATAATAATTATTAGAATAGTAATTATATTTATGTTATTAATTCAAAATCTCACAAATAATATTTCATGCTTTGATATAAGACAAAATAAAATTTTTAGCAAAAAATTACCTTTGGTTCAATGTGATTCAATCTATAATAATCTAAAAGCTAAGGTAAGTTAACATTGAGGTAAGAGTTAAAGTAGGAGCATACCCACAGTGATGCAAAGTGCTAAATGTACATTTTCCCTGAGCAGAGAATGAATCATCTGTGAGTGTCAGAATTGCAGAATCTTCCATGTTTCCAATATTTTGCAGTACTAGTCTTAGAAATCAACTTAGAAATCAATGGCTAATAAAAAATTACAAATAACTCTTTGGCATTGAAATAAATATTTTAGTCCTAATCTTAATATTTTGATTTATTTTTATTACCTGAAAATATTTATAGAAAAATCAACTAAAAACTTAGTCATTAAAACTGCATTATTAAAGGAAGAGACAAGTACATTGTTAAAGAGGATGGATTAATACTCCAAAAAATGAGATGAGCTATGTGGAGATATTATAGAACTAACGAGCAAGTTAATCATTATAAGAAAAAGCCATTGCTTTAATTTGCTTCATCAGGTGGAAGTTTAAATGAATGACTTCTTAAATTCTCATAGGATCTAGGATTCTATGGTTCTGCAATTTAATATACTTTATTATTTAAGTATGTGACTAACTAGAATGTTTGAGAAGCATGTTGTGTCTTTGGGGCCACTATCATATACTCCAGGTATCTAACTAAGATTAACATTCATATCCAAAATACCCAACTTCTTATTGTGACATAAACAGATGAGAATGGTAAAATGTCAAAAACTAAGCAACATACACCAAATATTTTCTGATAAGTTAGGTTCCTGCCCCATGTCTGAAATGGTATCCAAAAATTATTAACTTGTGCCAGTTAGTGCAGGCAAACTAAAATTTTGAATAAAAACAACAAAAATGGAGGCTTTGATTGATAGATTAAGTTAAATTATGTTGTTCTCTTTTGTCATACAGACTTAGCCTATTACTTAAAGGTACTAAATTGAAATGTTAGACATTTATTAACTTCAGTCACTTATGGTATAGTTAAATTGACATTAATTCCCTGGAGTCATATGTTCTAAAAGGCAATCCAATGACCAAAAGAGGTTATGGGCATCTCTAGCTACCACATTCCCACAATTAAAGAGTAACTTAATTCTGAGGGCTACTTAACCATTAGCATAAACTTATGAAACTACAAATCTAGGACAGTGGAACATAATTTAGATAAAAGTAAAAGAAGTACAAAAAAATTTCTATACAAAGTGTATTTTAAGTTTCTTCTTTGCATCTGTATTTTATAGAATATACACATAATACATCCCTAAAACATGCATGTTTGTATATGTATATAAACATATATACATACATTATATATACATATATTTATTATATATATACATACTATATATGTGTGTGTATATATATAATCTATTTTAGATTTTCTGTTCATTAGTTTACATTGATTTTCAAATCACCCTAAATTATGACCCCATGTAATAGCATATTTAGGAAGTATTTGTAAGTGACCATATGGCATACTGCCATACATATATATATATGTATATATACACAAGCACACACATATATGTGTATATATATATGTATACACATATATGTATACGTGTGTGCATATATATATATATATATATGTATATGAAATCAAAGATAGCATTAAATTGCTATTGCTTGTTCTAAAGTGATAATTTTCCTGGCCTGGGATAAATCTTTTATATCAATTGTCCTGGTATGATATTGTTAAAAGTCCCATTTATTCTTAAAACTGTCTCAGTTTGGACCATTAAGTCTCCCTTGTAACAAAAACACAATGTTAGTTATTTCTTTCTATCATATGTTAAATGTGTTACCAAGGTCTTTAGCTGTGAAAAGTTAGAAGGCCAATGCAGGTCTAAGGCTTCTTATTACTGTAAGAGAATGTGCATTTTTTTCCATGATTTCAAGTGTATTTCATCATGGTATTATATTAAAATTTTTATCCAGAGGTTTTAAACCAAATTATAAAATTTCAACTTTTCTCTCTTCCAAAGGTAATGAGTAGTCAAAACATGATTAATACAACCACATTAAGGTCAAATTAAATATTTAATGCTAAATATATTGTTAATAAGTTACTTTACATTGTTCAACAACATTTCAGAAACTATTAATGAATGTTTTAAATTTATATTAATTTTATTCTGTTCATTTTAAATTCTAAATTGCATTAAGTCAGACTGGGGGTGATTGATATAAAAACTAGTTTATATTCTTTTTTGCCAGATTTGGAGTTTGTTTTTAGGAAGAAAATGAGCAATAATAGGTTGAAGACAACAAATAACAATCATTAATTAAGAGCAATTCCCCTTTACAGAGCATTCAGATTACAGACGTAATGGGTTCACTAATTTGATCAGGTAGTTTATTTTTTCTAATTCAAATTATCTCTGAAATAATGACCCTTTGAGAAATAATTATTCCCTTCAAGATTTTCTGTGTATTACTTTACTTTGATTTTCAAATCATCCCAAATTATGATCCCATTTAATAGCATATTTAGGAAGCTTTTGAAGTGATCATATGATATACTGCTAGAGTATTTATGTGCAAATCTAATTGATATGAAACGATGGAATTTAGCTAAGCTTGATCAAAGACAAAGGATTTATACTACTAAACCTATAGTTTTAACGTTCACCACTGTTTTTCATCTCACCTAAGAAACAAAACAAAATAAATTCCGTAAAGTTATATCTACATATTTAAGAGTTGGTGGGGGAATATTGTGTGTTTTTCTATGGCTGTTTGTATATGTGCCTATATGTGTATGTGCATGTGTGATTCATATGAATTATTTTCATGTATTAATGTTGAGTTAGCAAAGACAAATTTCCAGGTTTTTGGATAAGGCAAGATCCTAAATAGTTTAGTGAGTAGACTCAATTTCTGAAATCTGGAGTTATTTTTAGATAGATGATATTAATGTCAGTAAGGGTGGAAGAATTAGCTTTGTTTTGCTTTTGTCACTCTGCTGCATTCAAGGATAGAGTATTCCACTTGTGTGAAATGTGATAGTGAAGACCCTTACAGTAAGAGAGGTTATACTTATTTATGTTTTAAGTTTTAAAATAATTTGTTTCCACAATATCTGCATCAATACTATCTATATCTCTGAGCTATACTGATGTTTAATTTCATGAGTCAACTTGACTGGGCTGTGGGATGCCCTGATATAAAATTAAGCTTTATTTCTGGGTGTGTCGGGGAGGGTTGTTCCTGAAAGAGATTAGCATTTGAATTGGTTGACCAAGTAAAGCAGATAGCCTTCCCCAGTGTGGATGGATGTCATCTAATCCCTTGAGGGCCTTAGTAAAACAAAAAGGCTGAGGAAGGTTGAATTAATTTTCTGTCTGTCTCTTGTGGGAGATGGGACATCCTATACCTGGTACTCCTGGCTCTTGGGCCTGCAGATTCAGAGTGAAATCCACATTACCAGTCTTCCAGCTCTCAGGCCTTTAAACTACACCATGGCATTCCTGGATCTCAAAGATGCAGATAGCAGATTGTAGGACTTCTCAGCCTATGTAATCTCTTGAGCACATATCTTATAATAAATATCTTATAAGTGTGTGTGTGTGTGTGTGTATGACCAATTTTATACATATATACATATATATCACTCTCTAGAGAAACAGAATCAATAGGATATCTATTTTTCTTTTTTTGTAATTTTACTTTAAGTTCGAGGATACATGTGCAGAATGTGCAGGTTTGTTACATAGGTACACGTGTGCCATCGTGGTTTGCTACGTCTACTGACCCATCCTCTAAGTTTCTTACCCTCAGCCCCTACCCCAAATAGGCCCTGGTGTGTGTCATTCCCTTCCCTATGTCCATGTATTCTTATTGTTCAACTCCCACTTATGAATGAGAACATGTGGTGTTTGGTGGTTTGTTCTTGTGTTAGTTTACTGAGGATGATGGCTTTTAGCTTCATCCATGTCCCTGCAAAAGACATAATTTTATTCCTTTTTAATGGTTTCATAGTATACCATTGTGCATATGTACCACATGTGCTTTATCCAGTCTATCATTGATGGGCATTTAGGTTGATTCTGTGTCTTTGCTATTGTAAATAGTACTGCAATAAATGTACATGTGCATGTGTCTTTATAGTAGAATGATTTCTATTCCTTTGGGTATATACCAAGTAATGGAATTGCTGGGTCAAATGGTATTTCAGGTTCTACTTCCTTGTGGAGTTGCCATATAGTCCTCCACAACGGTTGAACTAATTTACATTCCCACCAACTGCTGGGAACAGGCCCTAAGCCTGTCATAAACAGGCCTTAAAGAAACTGGCCATAAACAAAATATCTATAGCACTGTAACATACGCATGATGGTGGTGACACACATTTCTGGAGGTTGTTTGTTTACTGGAGCAAGGGAAAGAAATATCTGACCTGTTCAGGGCTGAAGACCGCTTAATAGCATTCTGGAACCACAAATGATAGCATGAGTGACCCGGGCCCTAATGACGTGTTCCAGTTGCAGTAGATATATGAATCAGAGCCTGTTTCTTGACACTAGTAAAGAATGCTTTCTTCCCTGTGAAGAATGCTTTTAGTTAATCTATAAACTGCAGTAATGATGATTATCACTTTCTTGCTGTCAATAAATATGTGGGTCAAACTCTGTTTGAGGCTCTCAGCTGGAAAAGCTGAAGCCCCGTGATGTCCCACCTTTTGCACTCTATCTCTGTGTCTGTTTCTTAATTCCTTTAGTGCCACCTAGGTTGGGGTCTCTATGACTGAGCTGGTCTCAGCAACCAACAGTCTAAAAGTCCCCCTTTCCGCCACAGCCTCACCAGCAACTATTGTTTCTTAACTTTTTAATAATCGCCATTCTGATTGGCATGAAATGGTATCTCATTGTGTTTTTGATTTGCATTTCTCTGATGATCAGTGATGTTAAGCTTTTTTCCATATGTTTGTTAGCTACATAAATATCTTCTTTCGGCAAGTGTCTGTTCATATCCTTTGTTCACTTTTTGATGGGGTTGTTTTTTTCTTGTAAATTTGTCTATGATACTTGTAAATTCTAGATATTAGACCTTTGTCAGATAGGTAAATTGCAAAAATTTTCTTCCATTCTGTAGGTTGCCTGTTCACTCTGATTATAGTTTCTTTTGCTATGCAAAAGCTCTTTAGTTTAATCAGATCCCATGTGTCAATTTTGGCTTCTGTTGCAATTTCTTTTGGTGTTTTCATCATGAAGTGTTTGCCCATGTCTATGTCCTGAATGGCATTGCCTAGGTTTTCTTCTGGGGTTTTTACGGCTTTGGATTTTACATTTAAGCCTTTAATCTATCTTGAGTTAATTTTTGTATAAGGTGTAAGTAAGGGGTCCAGTTTTTCTTTTCTGCGTATGGCTAGCCAGTTTTCCTAACACCATTTGTTGAATAGGAGAGCCTTTCCCCATGGCTTGTGTTTGTCAGGTTTGTCGAAGATTAGATGGTTGTAGATGTGTGGTGTTATTTCTGAGGTCTCTGTTCTATTTCATTGGTCTATATGTCTGTTTTGATACCAGTATCATGCAGTTTTGGTTACTACAGCCTTATAGTGTAGTTTGAAGTCATGATGCTTCCAGCTTTGTTCTTTTTGCTTAGAATTTCTTGTCTCTGTGTGGTCTTCTTTAATTCCATGAGAAATTTAGAGTGTTTTTTCCTAATCCTGTAAAGAATGTCAGTGGTAGTTTGATGTGGATAGCATTGGATCTATAAATTACTTTGGGCACTATGGCCATTTTCACAATATTCATTTTTCCTATCCATGAGCATGCAATGTTTTTTCATTTGTTTTGTGTTCTCTCTTGTTTCCTTGAGCAGTAGTTTATAGTTCTCCTTGAAGAGGTCTTTCACCTTCCTTGTTAACTGTATTGCTGGGTATTTTATCCTTTTTGTAGCTATTGCCAATGACAGTTCATTCATGATATGGCTCTCTACTGGTCTATTATAGGTGTAAAGGAATGCTTGTGATTTTTGCAAATTGATTTTGATTCCTGAGACTTTGCAGAAGATGTGTTTTAGCTTAAGGATTTTTTAGGCTGAGATGATTGGGTTTTCTAAATATAGAATCATATCTGCAACAGAGGCAATTTGACTTCATCTCTTCCTATTTGAATAACCTTTACTTCTTTCTCTTGCCTGATTGCCCTGGCCAGAACTTCCAGTGATATGTTGAATATGAGTGGTGAGAGAGGGCATTCTTGTCTTGCACTGGTTTTCAAAGGGAATACATTCAGCTTTTGCCCATTCAATGTGATATTGGCTGTTTGTCATAAATAGCTCTTATTATTTTGGGATATATTCCATCAATACATAGTTTATTGAGAGTTTTTAATACAAAGGGATGCTGAATTTCATCAAAGGCTTTTTCTTTGTCTATGGTGATAATCATGTAGTTTTTGTTTTTGGTTCTGTTTATGTGATGGATTATGTTTATTGATTTACATATGTTGAACCATGCTTGCATTCCAGAGATGAAGCTGACTTTATTGTGGTAAATAATATGCCAGATTTGGCTTGCCAGTATTTTATTGAGGATTTTCACATCGATATTCATCAGGGATATTGGCCTGAAAGTTTTGTTGTTGTGTCTCTGCTAGGTTTTGGCATCAAAATGAATATGGCTTCACAAAATGAGTTAGGGAGTGGTTCCTCCTTTTCAATCATTGGGATAGTATCAAAAGAAATGGTGACAGCTCCTCTTTGTAACTCTGGTAGAATTTGGCTGTGAATCCACCTGGTCCTGTACTTTTCTGTTTGGTAGGATATTAGTTACTGCCTCAAATTCAGAACTTATTATTGGTCTATTCAGGGATTCAAATTCTTCCTCAGTTAGTCTTGGGAGGGTGTATGTGTCCAGGAATTTATCCATTTCTTCTAGACTTTCTAGTTTATTTTCATAGAGGTGTTGATTCTCTGATGGTAGTTTGCATTTCTGTGGGATCAGTGGTGATATCCCTTTTAACATTTTTTATTGTATTGATTTGATTCTTCTCTCTTTTCTTCTTTATTAGTCTAGTTGGTGGTTTATCTATTTTTGTTAATGTTTTAAAAAAACAGCTCCTGGATTCACTGATTTTTTTGGAATATTTTTCATGTCTCTATCTTCTTCAATTCTGCTTTGATCTTAGTTATTTCTTGTCTTCTGCTAGCTTTTGGATTAGTTTACCCTTGCTTCTCTAGCTCTTTTAATTGTGACGTTAGGATGTTGATTTTATTTGCCAGTATTTTAGCTTTCTGATGTGAGCATTTAGTGCTATAAAATTCCCTCTTAACACTGCTTTAGCTGTGTCCCAGAAATTCTGATATGTTGTCTCTTTGTACTCATTTATTTCAAATAACTTCATGTTTTCTGCCTTAATTTTATTATTTACCCAGAAATTATTCAGGAACAGGTTGTTCAATTTCCATGTGATTGTGTGGGTTTGAGCGAGATTTTAATCCTGAGTTCTAATTTGATTGCAAAGAGATCTGAGAGACTGCTATGATTTCAGTTCTTTCGCATTTGCTGAGGAGCGTTTTACTTCCAATTATGTGGTCAATTTTAGAATAAATGCCATGTGGAACTGAGAAGAATGTATATTCTGTTGATTTGGGGTGGAGAGTTCTGTAGATGTCTATTAGGTCCACTTGATCCAGAGGTGAGTTCAAGTCCTGAATGTCGTTGTTAATTTTCTGTCGTTGATTTGTCTAATATTGACAATAGTGTGTTAAAATCTCTCACTGTTATCGTGTAGGAGTCTAAGTCTCTTTGTAGATCTCTAAGAACTTGCTTTATGAATCTGCATGTTCCTGGATCAGGTGCATGTATGTTTAGAATAGTTAACTTTTCTTGTTGAATTGATCTTTTTACCATTATGCAATGTCCTTTTCTTTTTTTGATCTTTTTTGGTTTAAAGTCTGTTTTGTTAGAGACTAGGATTGCAACTCCTGCTTTTTTTGGCTTTCCCTTTGCTTAGTCTCTTTATTTTGAGCCTCTGGGTGTCTTCTCATGTGAGATGGGTCTCCTAAATACAGCACAATTGACTTTTTATCTAATTAGCCATTCTATGTCTTTTAATTGGGGCATTTAACTGATTTATATTTAAGGTTAGTATTGTTATGTATGAATTTCATCCTATCATCTTGATGCTATCTGGTTATATTACACACTCATTGATACAGTTTCTTTTCTTTCTTTCTTTCTTTCTCTTTCTTTCTTCTTTTTTTTTTTTTTTTTTTTTTTTTTTTTTGAGATGGAGTCTTGCTCTGTCACCAGGCTGGAGGGCAGTGGTGCGATCTTGGCTCAATGCAACCTCTGCCTCCCAGGTTAAAGCAATTCTCCTGTCTCAGCCTCCCAAGTAACTGTGATTACAGGCATGCTCCACCGTGCCTGGCTAATTTTTTTTGTATTTTAGTAGAGACGGGGTTTCACCATATTGGCCAGGATGGTCTAGAACTCCTAACATTGTGATCTGCCCACCTTGGCCTCCCAAAGTGCTGGGATTACTGGCTTGAGCCACCGCGTCCAGCCTGATGCAGTTTCTTTATAGTGTCATTGGTCTTTATAATTTTTGTGTCTCTGCAGTGGTTGGTACCGGTTTTTCCTTTTCATATTTAGTGTTTCCTTCAGGAGCTCTTGCAAGGCAAGCCTGGTGGTGACAAAAACCTTCAGCATTTGCTTGTCTGGAAAGGATTTTATTTCTCTTTTGCTTATGAAGCTTAGGTTGGCTGGATATAAAATTCTGGGTTAAAATTTCTTTTTTTAAAAAATGTTGAATATTGGCTCCTACTCTCTTCTGGTTTGTAGGGTTTCTGTTGAGAGGTCGTCTTGTTAGTCTGACAGGCTTCCCTTTGTAGGTGACCTGGCTTTTCTGGATGTCCTTAATATTTTTTCCTTCATTTTGACCTTGGAGAATCTGATGATTATGTGTCTTGGAGTTTATCTTTTCATGGAATATCTTATCAGTGCTCTCTGTATTCCCTGAACTTGTATGTTGGCTTGTCTTGGTAGGTTGGGGTAGTTTTTCTGGATAATATGTTGAAGTGTGTTTTCCAGCTCATTTCCATTCTCCCCATCTCCTTCAAGTACTCCAATCAATCTTAGGTTCGGTCATTTTACATACTCCCATATTTCCTGGAGAGTTGGTTCATTCCTTTTCATTCTTTTTTTTCTCTAATCTTATCTGCATGCCTTATTTAAGCAAGGCATGTTGTTCAATCTCTGATATCCTTTCTTCTACTTGGTTGATTCAGCTAGTGATGCTTGTATATGCTTCATGAAGTTCTTGTGTGGTGGTTTGTTGTTGTTGTTGTTCTATCAGGTCTTTTATGTTTCTCTCTAAACTGCTTATTGAAGTTAGCAGCTCCTCTAATCTTTCATCAAGGTTCTTAGCTTCTTTGCATTGGGTTAGAACATGCTCCTTTAGCTCAGTGGAATTTTTTATTACTCATTTTCTGAAGCCTACTTCTGTCAATTCATCCATCTTGTCTTCTGTCCAGTTCTGTTCCCTTGCTGGAGGGGTGTTGCAATCATTTGGAGGATAAACGGCTCTCTGGCCTTTTTGGTTTTCAGCATTTTTTTTGTTCATTCTTTCTCATCTTTATGAGTTTGCCTAGTTTCAATCTTTGGAGCTGCTGATCCTTGGATGGCATTGTTGTGGAAACATTTTTGTTGTTGATGGTGCTGTTGTTGTTGCTTTCTGTTTGTTTTTCTTTCAATGGTCAGTTCCCTTTTCTGTAGGGCCACTGCAGTTTTCTGGGGATTCACTTCAACCCCTATTTATCTGGTTCACTCTCATGCCTAGAGATGTCACTCAAGGAGGCTGGAGAACAGTAAAGATGGGTGCTTCCTTCTTCTTCTAGGATCTCTGACCTCGAGGGGCACCAACCTGATGCCAATAGGATTATTCCTGTATAAGGTGTCTGACAACTCCTGTTGGAAGGTCTCACCTAGTTAAGTGGCACAGGGACCAGGACCCATTTAACAAAGCACTTTGTCTGTCTTTTGGTAGAGGTTGTGTTCTTTACTGAGGGGAAGCCCACTCATCTGTGCTTCCTGGATTCATCAGAACTGCGAAAAGGAAAGGCTAAGTTTGCTGGTCCACAGGTACTGTGGCCACCCTGCCCCTAGGGGCTCAGGCCCAGGGAGATCAGGGTTCTGTCTCTGAGCCCCTGGCTGGAGTTGTTGAAGTTCCTGCTGGAAGATCCCACCCAGTGAGGAAGGATGGGTCAGGTTCAGGCCTGAAGAGGTGCTCTGGCCGCAGTCTGCCACAGCCAGTGTGTTGGGCTGTCAGGGACAACTTTTGGGACCAAGCCAACCACCCTCCCTGGCTCCAACAGGGGAAAAGTGCAGCCTAAAGCTATAGAGATGGCTGCCTCCCTTCCTCCACCTAGGAAGCTTAGCATGTTAGGCAGTCATTAGCCCAATGCAGGCTGCTACCCCTCCTCCAAGGAGCTCAAATGGCTTAGACCACAAGCAGCTGCAGTTGTGATACTGGTCATGCTTTCCCCTGGGAACTCGGCAGTCTTCAGCAGATTCTAGCTAAGAGCATGTTGAGAATCTGTGTGGCTCTGGGGTTGCAACCCTAGGCCCCGATGGCATGGGTTTATGAGTAGGGTCTTCCATTCTGCAGGTTGCACAGTTCTGTGGAAAAAGCAGTGTTTCCCCGACTCACTCTCACTCACTGCCTGCCTTGGCTGGGGTTGGGTCTCTCCTGCCCTGTGTGGCTCTCAAATGGGCTGCTGTACCACACTGCTCTTCCTTCCTCTCTGGATCATGCCAGCTGCCTAGACAGTTCTGATGAGAGAACCTGGGTACCTTGGTTGCTTATGCATGATTAACATGCTATTACAGTTCTTTTCAATGGGAGCCTTTGATCACCACTGCTTCTAGTCAGCCATCTGTGGATATCTATTTTTCTACACACATACACACACATATAAAATAAATTGATTTTAATAAATTTAAAATATATAATTATATACAATAAAATTAGTATTATATATATTCTCTTGGTTCTGCTTCTCTGGTGAACTCTGACTAATACAGCAATCTAGGTTGAAATGATATATCATCATTATAGAGGATTTAAAGCCATTCTAGCTAATTCAATTAGGGAAGAAGACTTGGAAAGACATTCAAAGACACCAATTGTTTATGATTCATAGTTTATTAAAGCAATAATATTTAGGAGTCAATAAAAACCCAGAATATTTTTTGATAAAAGTTGTGGATCAAATTATATGGTCTTGTAAGGTAAAGATGTATTTAGGTTACACATCACAAATGAATTTGTATTCCTACTTGAAAGCATTCTTAGGAGCTAATTGGATAAAGAGACAAATTGATTTGAAATTTTAATGCAATGAGTGGTAGAAGAGGTTTATATAACTATACTAACAACATTCATATCTTAATTGAAAACCTAGCTTGCCCAAGTCAAATTAGAAACAAACTCCCATTCACAATTGCCACAGAAGAATAAAATACCTCAAAATAAAGCAAACTAGGGAGGTGAAAAATCTCTACGAGGAGAACTACAAAACACTGCTTAAAGAAATCAGAGATGGCAAAAACAAATCGACAGGAAGAATCAGTACCATTAAGATGGCCATACTGCCCAAAGCAATTGTTACATTTAATGCTATTCCCATTAAACTACCATTAACATTCTTCACAGAACCAGAGAAAACTTTAAAAATTTATATGGAACCAAAAAAGAGCTCGAATAACCAAGGCAGTTAAGAGCAAAATGAACAAAACTGGAGGAATCACATTACCCAACCTCAAACTGTACTACAGGGCTACAGTAACCAAAGCAGCATGGTACTGGTACCAAACAAACACATAGATCAATGGAACAGAATAGAAAACCAAGAAATAAGATCACACACCTAGAAGCATCTGTCCTTTGAAAAACCTGACAAAAACAAGCAATGGGGAAATGATTCCCCATTTAATAAATGGTGCTGAGAGAACTGACTAGCCATATGCAGAAAATTGAAACTGGACCTGTTTCTTACAACTTACACAAAAATTAACTCAAAATGGATAAAAGGCTTAAATGAAAAACCCAAAACTATAAAAACTCTAGAAGAAAATTTAGGCAATACCATTCAGGACATAGGCATGGACAAATAATTTCATAATGAAAATGCCAAAATCAATAGCAACAAAAGCAAAAATTGACAAATGAGATCTAATTATATTAAAGATCTTCTGCACAGCAAAAGAAACTATCATCAGAGTGAACAAACAACCTACAGAATGGGAGCAAATTTTTGCAATTTATCATCTGACAAAGGTCTAATATACAGAGTCTATAAGGAACTTAAACAAACTTACAAGAAACAAACAATCCCATTAAAAAGACGGATTTTCAAATAACATGAACACATACTTCTCCAAAGAAGACATACATGTGACCAATAGACATATGAAGAAAAGCTCAACATCACTGATTATTAAAGAAATGCAAATCAAAACCACAATGTAGCAGAATGAGACAGAAATATTTGACCCAGCAATCCCATTACGGGGTATATACTCAGAGGAATATAAATTATTCTATTATATAGTCACATGCATGTGTATGTTCATTGAAGCCCTATTCACAATAGCAAAGACATTGAATTAACCTAAATGCTCATTGATAGACTGGATTTTAAAAATGTGGTACATATTTACCATGTAATACTATGCAGTATAAAAAAGAACTAGATTATGTCCTTTTCAGGGACATGAATAGAGCTGTAGGCCATTACAGATTATGTCCTTTGCAGGGACATGAATAGAACTGTAGGCCATTACCCTTAGCAAACTAACATAGAACCATTCCATATAAACCAAATACTGCATGTTCTCACAGGAGAGAGCCAAATAATGATAACTCATGGACACATAGAGGGGAACAACACATACTGAGGCCTTTCAGAGGGTGAAGAGTGGGAGGAGAGAAATGATCAGGAAAAATAACTGATGGGTGCTAGACTTAATACGAGGGTGATAAAATAATCTGTACAACAAACTCCCATAACACACACTTACCTATATAACAAAACTGCACTTGTACCCATAAACTTAGAAAAAAAGTTTTTTTTAAATCTAGATTACTATAGAAAAAAGAAATGGGCTTTGAAGTAAAAGATAGATAGATAGATAGATAGATAGATAGATAGATAGATAGGTGATAGATCGATAGATAGACAGAAGGATAGATCTTCTTATCCTGGACATGTTGCTTAGCTGTGGATTTTAGCTTTAACTTTTCTGACAATAATTATAAAAAAATATATAAAATGGAAATTGTAAGATGCTCATGAGATGGTGTTTTCTTATTTTTGAAGGGATCCAAATTGACATTAATATATATTTTACTTTATTCTCCATGTCCAACTTTCCAAACTACCTTGCAATTGCCTTCTATTGGGATGACTCCATGCCTTTGCCCATGAATTCTTTTACCTACTCTATCTTTACCTACCCTTCTTGGCCTAACTTCTAACATTCCTCAAAATACAACTCAGAAATCATCTGTCTTGAGAAAGTTTCCTGACCTCATTCTGCTCTCGTAGTATCCCATGTTTTGCTCTGGTAGAAAACTGCTAAATGCTCTAATTGTTTACTCAGCTCTTACCCTCTCCCCTGGACTGGAACTCACTGAAGAAAGGCACTGTTTTATATTCATTTATATCTTAAGTGCCTAGCTGTATGCCTGACACTTAGTAGGTGCTTAACCAATATTCATTCATTTCTTGAACAAATATTTATTGCACATTATTTATTTTTGCTAGGCACTGTGCAAGGGGCTGAGGGCACAGCGGTGGACAAATAGATGCTACACTCCTCTCCTACAGCTATTAGGTTGGTGGGAGAGACCGAAACTCATTAAACAAATAATTACATAGACATATTCTTGCAATCAGTTCTTAATGCTAAGAGCATAGTCAGTTCAAGAAACTAGAAGAAGGCCAATGCAGGAGAATAGGGAAAGGCAGGGAATATACATAGCAAGAGATGAGGTTGGAAGGCCTACAGGGCCTGACGTTTGAATTGAGGTCTTTGGATTTTAAAGGGAGTGCAATGGTCAGGCATAGGAGGTTTTATGCAAGTGAGTGGCACAAACATTTTATGTTTTAAAAGCACTTTTCTAGCTTCTGTGTAGACAATTTATTGGAAGAACTTGAGTGAATGAAGAGAGATGAATTAGAAGACCCATTACAATCATGCATGTAGGAGATAATGGCGGTTCAGACTAGAAGCCTAATGTGGAAGTTGAAATGAAATAAGCAAACAGAATACATACTGTAAATACATATAATATACAATTTTTTGAAAAAATTAATCCTATTACTGAAATATTTTAGGCTAGGGTACATCTATAAGATCTGGTTACATTTCAACTTTTCTGTATGTTTATTATTTGATTATATGCTGTACTTCCAAATTTAATAAAAACTTATTAAAGTTAAACATTTTAATACACTAAGCAGAAAACAGCACAAATGTTTTTATTTCCATAATTAGCATATGTAACTATTACATATTTGTATCTGTTAGAGAATTCAATTATGGCAAAATATAAAAATACAGGGCACACGTAAGTACAAAAAAGACAATTTAATTCTTTAAGAATAAGGTATGTTATGCAGGTGCTGGCCCTTATGAAATAGAGCTCATTCTTCATTTTTCAGATGAGAAAAGTAAGGTTTAGTGCTACTGTTCCCCTCACATAGACAGCAACAGTATTTATAGTTAACCCCAAGAAGAATTTTCTGATTTGTGTAGCTGGGGAATGTTATTTTTTCCCGATTCACATGGTAACAGGAAGTGCAAGAAAAGCCAATGAACTTACATTGAGAAATATTACTTCTTTGTTATTTGATGAAAAATGCACTAAGTTTGGAGTAATTAAGGCCCAGATGAATTTTCAAATACAAGATGCATGACTTTTACATGGAAAGCCATTTTAGGAACACAGTATCACTAAAAAAGAACCAATTTTCTGCTTTCATATGCATATGGAGTCCATCAGCCTTTTATGCAAGTCTGAGGACAAAATTTTATTTAGAAATGTCTTAGAACAAAGCGTGAAAATGTAACTATTTAGCATTCTTCTTTCCTTCACTTGTAAATCACAAATGGAATTTTATTTAATTCATTTAAATGACAGCTGTAGTATGTATTTAATCTCAACTCTTGGCAAATAACAGTAAGCACATATCCTTGAATAAAAGCTAATTTCTCACAGTTTATCATCCTATGGAGTATTGACAGCTGCTAGAGGAACAATGCACTCTAATACTGAGCCATATCACACTGACCTAAGAAATATTTTGGTAATGAGTGACAGAAGACCAATGAACTATGAAGACTTTTTTTTACTAGAGTCATAACGTGAGTTTAACAAGAAATTATTGTTGTGCCCTTTTTATACAAATATTTAAAGCTGCTGCACCTTCATCCCATATAGATCCAGAACAATGGGATTCTAAATAGCATCTGATTGAGCTGTGAACCTGGAAAGTGCAGGAAATGTTGCTGGCTGCTGACCTGGGTGTCTCATATTGTTAAGACAAGTAGAATGAAGAAGTGAGAGAAGAAGGTGGCCATTCTAGTCCATCCTGATGTCATCATTTTATGGATCTCACTAAAAATCATTTACTTCACAGTCTATTGACAAGGACCAGTAGATTGACAATACTTGTGCAGTTTTATCGGTAGTCAAAGTGATAAAAATTAATTGTTTTAGTTTTGTAAGTCAGGCCTCTAGCTTTAAGACAATAGGCATTTCACACCACTCTCAAAGTATCAGAAAAATATTATTTGAGTAAATTTTTATTAAAAATCATAATGCCCATTATCCTACAAAGTTATCATTATGTCACTCACTCAATTACTTGTACAAGAATTAGGACTTAAAGTGTTAGAAACTCATTGAACTATTCAATTATCAAATTTAGAGTTTTCATAGGAATTAGATAATACCTTATAAGCATATAACACTGCTATGAGATTTTCAAATAGCCAAGAAAGTGTTGAAAATTTAATTTTAATAATTCAGAACTTCTTCACATTTTAAAGATTTTTAAAGCAAATTAATGGTGATTCAGTCCAACCCAGCTTTTTGAGTATTTAGGAAAAGCTAAAGTTTAATGATTTGTATTCAAAAGAAGGGTAAGTATATATGTTAATATAAGGAAATTTCTTCTGTTTTATACTCCATGGAGTTTATTTACAAGACCAGCATCAATCTTTCAGGCCAAATGTGAAATAATACCAAGTCAAATCACAAAGAACAAATAAGTTCTTTCATATAATTTTTCTCACTTAACCTTTTTTGTGAGGTGTATTTTTTTTTTTACTGTACCATTTTTTTTCACAAGGAGAGAAAACAGTTCTAAATTCCTCAGAAATCCTCCATTGTTTATTAAACAAAGGCTCAACCCATTATTAAAGACAGAAGACCTAAGAATCAAGTCCCTGTGTACCTCTCTGGCTTTCATTTTTTCACTCTTCTCCCTATATTTCCACTCTCTCTACTGAAATAAATAAATTAATTAATTAAAAATTTTTTTTAAATGTTATATTTCTATAGTCCCTACATTTAGGCTGCATTATGATCTATTTGCCTTAGTTCACAATGCTTCCATGGCCTAAAATATACTTGACCACTCTCTGTTTGCTTGATAAGAGACATTGCAGTATATAAAATTGCATCTTATGGGACACCTCATCTCTAAAGTGTGCTTGCTTTCTCCATGGGTTGATTGACCATTGTCTTTTTTTTTTTTAATTTGTGTATTGTATAATATTTTAGTGCACTTATGTATTTAAATATTGTTTCTATTTACCTGGAATGACTGTTTCTTAGACAGGAGAGACAAGGTTGTATTTTGCTTTTGTATTCTCAGCACCAAAGAATTACCCCATAGTTCATAGTGCATTAAATACGACTACTTGAAAATAGTAAATGCTAGGTGCAAGTGCTATATTGACTCAGAAGGGTTATTAATGAGGGTAGAAAGGCTCCTAGCTTAAATTTAAGAAAGGTCTCAAATGAACTATTATTTTTTTCTAACAGTATTTATTGAAATGTGTAGAAAAGCAAAAATTAGTTTTCAAGTCAAAGCACAAATTTAAAAATATAAAACAAACTAAAAGCAAAAACAAACTAAAACAGCACACAAAGCTTTGTTTTCTTGATAAGGTTTGTTTTAATTATGTGACCTAGATAAAGTGTTGGCTTCCTGGAGCTTATTTTTTTAACCTCACATTTACTAATTTTTCTTAATTCTTTTAAGGCTCTTTGGTGATATATTCCTTTATTGAAACTAAGGGCACTCCACCCAAAACTAACAATTTTTTACCCAAATGGATCTGTATCCAAGCCCCATGTTTTACTTATTTCTACTTCATTCCTTTACTCTTTACTGATGGAATGTGTCCCTTTAATCTCCTGGGGTTTTCATTAATTCAAATAGATCCACTTTGTAAGTTACTACTTTGTTTATTGCTAAAATGTCTTTTGTAATTGTCTTTTCTTTCAGAAAGAATGGTGTGTGTGTGTGTTGTGTGTGTATGTTTATGTGTATTTTCAAGATTAACTTCTGGTACCTATTGTCTGCATGTTTATTTGCTGTAACAAAAATATTCATTAATCAGTTTGTAAGAGGATGTTATTTTCACAGCATAGAAAGTGCTTTTTTTTCCTTCTCTCTGACTTCTGAAGTATGCTGGCTACCTTCCTGAATGACTTAATTCTTACATGGTGGTATGATATTAATCATGAGAGAGTCAAAATCTGCAAAATCACAAGTTAAGGATAAGCCTGTTTGGGGGCAATTTACTGTTCAAACTTTTTATATACCCTGAGAGTAATTTGTATTGCACACCGTGACAATAACACATTTACAATATACAGCAAAGATGAACTTTGATTCAGTGCTTAGGGCAGCAATTCACAACTAGCCATATAATTAACACCATACACTAGAAACAATTTTAACATAGGTACTAGTCAGAATTGGACACAGCTAATTACATCAGATCCCTGCTATCTCCTACTAAAGATAATTTATCTACTTTGCTTAAAACTTTCAAGAGCTGCTGTAAGTCTTTATGTGATTAACAGAAGATGGATATTGAATAATTAGCAGTTTTAGTGCAGAAGATGATTTACATATTTCAAAGAAAATCTACATTTCTGACTTAACAAATCTTGGATAGTATCTTTAAAAACTAATGATTTGCGGGCTGGTGACATCAGCAAGATAGCAGGGTAGGAAGTCCTAGACCTTCCTTCTTCTCATGGAGACACTGATTAAACGACAATACAGAAACCAATTTCTATTGTGAGATATCCAGAAACCAGTTAAGATGTGTCTGCACACCAGAAAACTGCTGTATCAAAGTTACTGGGAAAACTTGTGTCATTCTCTCACCAGAGTTCCTCTCCTAGCATGATGCCACATGATCAGGAAGAAACTCCCAGTTCCTGGCTTCTGTCTGAGGAAGGAAAAGAAGACTGGACTCTATGTCCAATGCTCTGACTTTTCCAGCAATGTCCCAAACCTAGTTTCTGTCTTCTCTTTGAGACTTGATGGGACCTGGCACACTATACATGCTTGGAGGTCACTGAGAACAAAAACCTGGGTTATGTGTTGCTGCTCCAGAAGACAGACATCACATCAGACAGAGAGCAATGGAGGTTGGCAGTCTCTCTACCAGGACAAGAGAGAAAAGTGGAATGTGTATCCAATATTCTGGCTTTTCAAGGGACTGTTCAAGAGACTAAATTTCTGTCTTGCCTGTCTGGGAGTGAGGATGAGATTTGATTTACCCTAGTTGCCTTGGGACCACTGAAAGCAAAACAAAGTTGGGTTGTGAGTTGCAGCTTCAGATAACTTACTGTACATGAGATAGATATCAAAAGGAACAAGAGATTATGATCTCCTGAGAAAAAGAATCACAAATTCCTCTAATTAAAAATGCACATATACAAGTTGAGAAGATGCACATCAGGGAAAAGGTTTGAGAGATTCCCAGAATCTCTAGTCAGGCTGAGTGATGAAGGTATTTTCTTGTATGAAGCCAGTTCAGAAAGATTGGGAAAGGTGGTTGTTTTTTCAAATATGTAGCTAAGAACACAAAGTTACAGGATTAAAACAAACAGACAACAACAACAACAAAAGCAGAGAAAATCATCCAGAGGACCAAAATAAATCTCCAGAACCAGGGCTTAAAGAAATAAAATAAATTACCTGTCAAAGAATGTAAAAACCTTATCAGTAAAGAATGCTTAATGATCTAAAAAAAAAAGATAAACAAAATGAAGATTTCAACAAATACATAGAAAATATCAAAAGAACCAATATAATTTTTGAAGTTAAAAAATATAGTAACAAACCTAAATACTCACTAGAGGGGTTAAACAGCAGAAGAAACAATCGTTGAACTTGAATAAGGTCGTGGAATTATCTAGCCAGGGGAGCAAACAGAAAAAAAATTAAAAAGAATGATGAAAGTTTAAAGGACTTACCAGATATCATGAGCAGAATGATATATGTGTATGGCAACGTTAGAAAGAGAAGAAAATGAGAGAGAAATATAAAGGATAGGAAAGCTTATTTAAAGAAATAATGGCCAAAATTTTTCCAAATATAGGAAAGAAAATGGAAATATTTTTTATTAAAACTAGAAATTCTCTCTTTATTTTTATATTCTAACTTGTACTAGAGATGTTTGAAATACTTTTTGAATAAAAAATTATTTTATAATTTAGACTGATACTCCTCTGGCAATTTTGTTTGTATTCTTCAAAAAATGAGACAAGGCTCTCATTAATGCCCAAATTCTTTAAAAAGCAGCCCCACTTTTTTTCTTATCACAAAATGTGCTAGTGATTATAGTGTGACCCAGAGGAGGTAGAAGGAAAAACTGATGGAATTGATTTTGCTTTAGGATGAAATCGAACGTAATATAATCTTCTCTTGAAGATTCCATGGTTTAAAAGAACACATTCAAGGAACTTTAAGGTTTTATCTTTTAACATTTTATAATATTTTATACTGATGATCTTCCCATTCTTTTGATGCTGTTGATCACTTCTTTAACATAGTACCTTTGATTGTTTTATATTCCCTCAATATTCTTCTCTATTCCAGTTCTTCTTATTTTCCTTCTCTTCTATTTTGTATAATGTAAGCTTTCCTGATGGTTATGAAAAATATATTTTATTCTATTTCTTATAGGTATGTTTTGCTAGCTGTACACTAGAATCTAAGAAATGTTATATCTTCATCCTAAAGCAAAATCAATTCCATCAGTTTCCCCTTCTACCTTCTCTGGGTAACACTATAATCAACAGTTGATCTTGTGCTAAAATACTGGGGGAGAGAGAAGCCAGATTTTAGTTATAGAGGTGACCACCTTTGCTGCACACATTTAGCTACTTGCAGTTGAACCTTCTGATCCAAAAGGACTCAGAAATGGCTCTCAGAACAGTCTACTCCACTGACTTAGCAAGGTCACTGAGCACTGCTTTCTAGGTATTGGGACTTATTATGTCCCAATAAGTCTAGGTATTGGGACTTATTATGTCCCCTACACAAATATCCTACACCAATCCTGATACTATGAATGGAATGTGCTCTCCCCTCCAAAAAATTCATGTGTAGGAAACTTAATAATCAGTGCAACAGTGTTGGGAGGTGAAGCCTTTTGTTGGTGTCTTATTTTTTTCTCCCCATAGAGTCATTCCCCATGAATCTATTCATGAAGTTTCACCCTCATGAATACATTAATACCTTCATAAAAGGGCTTGGCAGAGGGAGTTTGATCCCTTTTTTTCCCTTCTGCATTCTGTCATGTAAAAATGTAGTGTTCCTTCCCTCTGGAGGATGTGGCATCAAGGCACCATCTTGGAATCAGAGAGCAATTCTCACCACACACCGAACCTCCCAGCACTTTGATCTTGGACTTCCCAACCTCCAGAACAGTAAAAGAATAAATTGGCATTCTGTATAAATTACTCAGTTTCAGGTATTTTGTTATGACAGCACAAAATGGACCAAATAACCATGACACCTACTTTTGGGAGTATGTAAGTGGCATTGAGTCCTGTGGCTCTGTGGAAACTCTGATCCAGTATATAACCTTGTCTTTAAAGTATCCCATCTGCTTTTTGCAATGAAAGTCTTTTACTTCTTAAATTCCCTGTATTATCCTCTTCTCTCCTCCAATACCAACCATATTTTTCATAACTGAATTTCACCTCTTTCTTTTATATCTCTATCTCTTTTAAGGCCAAGATGAAAATGCTTTTGAAAGTTTATTTTCTTATGTGTTTTCTTCTTCCTTTTTTTTTTTTTTTTACTGTACTTTGGGTGCTGGGGTGCATGTGCAGATAATGCAGGGTTGTTGCATAGGTACACATATGGCAATGTGGTTTGCTGCCTCCATCCCCCACACCCTGCCCCCGTCACCTACATCTGGCGTTTCTCCCCCCGGGTTATCAGATCGGAAGTGCGGGGGGGAGGGAAGGTGTGTCTGGGGG
>CAUYLG010067846.1:0-50139 GCA_963573385.1 Cacajao melanocephalus
TCTTCCCTCATCCGTAATGGATGAACAATAACGTCGTCCACCTAATTGTTCTTGGAAGGATTTAGTTCTGGTATACGGTAATTGTCCATAAGGGTAAGGTAACAGGATAAGAACAGTAATAGTAAATATAGTAAAATATAAAATCGTAAAAATAGTAAAATATAAGTATGTACAAGTATGTATAAGGATAAGAACAGTTATAGTAAATATAGTAAAATATTAAATAGTAAAATAAATTATGTACAATCCTTCCTCTTTCCATACCTTCAAAGGCAAAAGAGAGACAGAGAGAGAGAGAGAGAGAGAGAGAGAGAGAGAGATTTTGATACCTTTTTATGCTGATCAGGAAGAAAGGAGAGAAAGAACAGTACATGGCCAAAAAGAGGCAAGTTGATTTATGTAAGAAAGACAAGGAACTGTTTAAGAAAAAAAACAGAGTAAGAACTACAGTGAAGGTGAGAGGAGCTCAGTGAAAGAAAGGTATGGACAGTGGATCTGCAATCTATTGTGGAAGTTTCTAGGAGTCGTCTCAGGATGGGATCTACAAAAAGCTGACCCTGAGAATGAAATAAGTGCACCATAGTTTTATTAAGGAGTGCTCTGGGGGCCAACACCTGCGGAAGAGAAAAAAGGAAGCAAGACTGGGCACAGGGGAAATGCTGTTGTAAAAGGGTTGCAGCACAGGACTCAGCCAACCCTCTTGGGAATTCTGAAACTGGAATGAGCCCTCTGAGTTGTCCTGAGTTGGGGTGATAAGGCCAGGGGTTTCTGGTACGAGTTGAGCAGTAATTGGATGCTGGCTACCCTGGGAATGGAACATGACCTTGGACAGGATCCTAGCTTAAACCAAGGCCATCCCAGATGTGGACTGTTCTCTTAGTGCTTTGTTGCCAGCATCTCTAGCAGCTGTGCAGAGTCCTCTACAGAAACAAGGCAGTGAGAAAATATTTAAGCTAATGAGAATATTGAAGAGGAAGAGAAATATCTAGAAATGGAGGGAAACTTCAGTAAAGTTCATAATCCAACTCCTCCCCTGGGAACCCCTCCAAAGATTACACTGAGAATTTAGGTTTCTTTTTATGGCTTAAAAAAAAAAGAATCACTGACACTTTATTGACGACCTATTGAATAAGCACCATGATTTGATTCTCAAATGGTTTTTACTGTCCTCTAAGCAGAGTCTATGAATTACTGGTTTCAATGTAAACACATCAGAATACAGTTACATATGTTGTATGTGTGTTGTATGTAGCCACATTTTAATTACCTTTATCTTAACAACCCATTACCTACAAATAATTTTTTATATTTAACACACATCCAAAGGCCTACTTAAATTTTGAAAATATATCTGAAACAAAGCTATGGAGAGGCAACTATAGAGAGAGGTTTAAAACAGAAACTCTAGCTCTAGATTTCCTGTGCCAGTCACAGATTTATTACACGACTGACTTACAGCAAGACTTTAAGAAAATTTCATCTTTACCTTTATTTTCTTATCAATAATGTAGAGTAAGCAGTACTACTCTTTTCACAGAGTTGAAATAGAAATTAAATAAGTGAATAAATTTAGACAAATGGCTGAAGTGCTATCGAAGTATTTGTTGTTCCTATCACTCTTGTCATGCAAAAGACCTGAGTTTGTACACAGTAGCTGCATTGCTGGCCGAAACTTCAGCTCTTTCTCACGAGTTGCAAAATCAGTCCCTAATACCACTTTTTTCAGCTAGCATCTTGACAAACGATGAAGTGAATCTATGAGTTATTTTTTCCCAATCTGCAAATAAGCTACTAAATTAATTAGTTAGAACTTTAACTCTTTCTTCGACTTCCATATGTTAATTTATCACGACCTAACTTGCATATCATTCCCTAATGATACACATGACTCTCCTGCCCAAAACTTTTCAATAGTTGTCAGGTTGCTATAGAGTGAAATGCACACTGCTCTATTTTAATATTCAAAGCATTTCCATATATGTCTTGATATAGATTTTAGCCTCATGTATCCACTTTCCACTTTCACTTAGCATACACATTATAATCAAAGAAGCTACTTTCTTCCGGTGTATCATTTCCTTTTTGATCTCCTTTTGTTTTTCTCTTCCCAATCTTTTTCTCCTATTTTTTCATGGCCCAAATTCTGTGTATTCTCTAATGTCCAGGTACCATACTATCTTTTTAAAATAAATATCTCTGAGGCATCAATATGGGCAATAGAAAGGCTTAGTGTTCTAGGATGGTTAATTTTAGTTGTCAACTATACTAGGTCACAGGGTATCCATACATTTGGTTAAACATTATTCTGAGTGTGTCAGTGAGGGTGTTTCTCGACAAGATGAACATTTGAATCAGAAGACTGAGTAAAGCAGATTAAGCTAAGATGGGTGGGCTTTATCCAATCAGTTGAAGTCCTGAATGGGAAAGAAAAGCTTACTTTCCAGGAATAAGATGGAATTCCTCCCCCCTGACTGCCTTAAACTAGCGATCAATCTTTTCCTGCCTTTGGACTTGAACTGAAACATTAGCTCCTCTTGGGTGTTGAGCCTGCTAGCTTTTGGACTGGAACTATGCTAGCTGCTCCCCTGGCTTGCAGGCCTTGAATGTATGGAAACAAACTATGCATTGACTCTCCTGGGTCTCCAGCTTGCTGACTGCAGATCCTGGGACTTATTAGCCTCCATAATCATGTGAGCCAATTCTTTGTAATAAATTTCCATCTCGATTTGAGATATCCTATTGGTTCTGCTTCTCTGAAGAACCCTAATATATGCTGCAAGAAATTATTTGTATTAAAAGATTACCATAAAATCCTAATTGCCCTTCTGATTGGTGGAGGAATTGTATTTTATTTTACATTTAAATTTTGTCCTTAAAATTTTTTGTCCTGCTCATGTATCAATTTCTTCACATTCATGTTTTAGCATTCCTGAGATTTTAGTCACAATAAAAACAAACTAGTTCCATGGAGGTAGTATTTGTTGGCAATGAGTATTAACAAGTAGGAATAGTAATTCTGAGCCTATATAGAAATAAATATGTATGTGCATGTCTGTAGGTATGTGTGGTGTGTGTGTGTGTGTGTGTATTTGTATGTACATTTAGAGAGAGAAGATTTAATACTTGCAGTTACAGGTACACATATAAACAGTCTTTTTCATGAGTGCTGAACTGCGATGGCCTTATTTTTTTGTTGTTTGCTTGTTTTCAAGTGTACCTACTTCCTGATTCCCCATATCTCTCTCTTTCTCTCTCTCTGTTTTTATCACCCCTGAATCTGTTACTTTAATAGCCCTGCAGGTCTAACCCAGTTAATTAATGATGAGTATCAGTTTCCCAAGTGATGTGATTCAAATACCTCTTGGGTGAAGTTCTAAATGTGTTTTCTTTCACAATATATGTACTCAAGAGTATCACAAACTTTGCCATGGAATCATCAATTTTACCAGTACCTTTTGAGGAATTCAATTTTATGAACAATATGTTTGCATAATTATCATGTGTTGCCCAAGAGAAATTCCATCAAGTTTCTTATGTGGAAAATGGGGATAATATATTAGTAATGAAAGCATAAAGGAAGGAAAAAATAAGCAAGAGCAAAAAATCTAATTTCAATAGTAAATTAATTTGGTATAAATTTTTTTCTACTAATTACCAGTCTTTGCAAATTAATCACTCTAATGATTAAATTGAGATAAAAATAACATCATTCATTTGCTAAGCTACAGAAAAATCTGACAGCATGTTAATAGGAAAAAAACAAAAACTGAATTATTACCTTTAATATTAAAAGTTAAATAAATGAACTTTTCAAATTGTATTTTATTTACTGATGAGAATACTGACAGATCCCCTATGATTTTATAGTACTTTCCATAAAGCATCATATGATCAATAGTCATATGAACATCAATGATCATATCATCATCATATGATCTCATTTGATCATCAAAATGCCCCTATGAGATAATTTTATTCTTCTCATTTTACAATGAGAAAACTAGGGTTCTAAGAAGTTAATGATTTGAGATCACAGAGTAATTCTCACCACAATTTCATGTTTAAATTTCTTTAAAAGGTACTAGCTACTCAAATGTGAGACGAATTACAGATATGCAAGAGGAATGTCTGCTTAGATTAAATGGATAATAAGGTATTTGCTTGGAAGAAAATCTAACTCTTTCGAACATCACGTATGAGGCAGTGGGCCGATTGCTTCATATTTGTATGTTATGGTTAAAGAAGGATCTCCCTGGGACAGAGCACCTGGAGGAAAGGGTGGCTGTGGGCATAGCTTCAGCAGACTTAAATGTTCCTGCCTGCTGGCTCTGAAGAGAGCAGCAGATCTCCCAGCCCAGCATTTGAGCTCTGATAAGGGACAGACTGCCTCCACAAGTGAGCTCCTGACACCTATGCCTCCTGAAGGGGAGACACCTCTCAGCAGGGGTCAACAGACACCTCATATAGGAGAGCTCCAGGTGGCACCTGGGGGGTGCTCTCCTGAGATGAAGCTTCCAGAGGAAGTAGCAGGCAGTAGTCTTTGCTGTTCTGCAGCCTCCGCTGGTGATACTCAGGCAAACAGAGTATGGAGTGGACCCCCAGCAAACTCCAGCAGACCTGCAGAAAATGGGCCTGACTGATAGAAGGAAAACTAACAAAGAGAAAGCAATAGTGTCAATATCAATGAAATGGACAACCACACAAAAACTCCATCCGAAGGTCATCAACAGCAAAGACCAAAGGTAGATAAATCCACAAAGATGAGGTAAAACCAGGGCAAAAAGGCTGAAAATTCCAAAACCCAGAGTGCCTCTTCTCCTCCAAAGGATCACAACTCCTTGCTAGAAAGGAAACAAAACTGGACAGAGAATAAGTTTGACGGATTGACAGAAGTAGTCTTCAGAAGGTGAGTAAAAACAATCTCCCTCAAGCTAAAGGAGCATGTTCTAACCCAATGCAAGGAAGCTAAGAACCTTGAAAAAGTTAGAGGAATTTCTAACTATAATAACCAGTTTAGAGAAGAACATAAATGACCCAATGGACCTGAAAAACACAGCAGGAGAATGTCATGATGCATACACAAGTATCAATAACTGAATCGATCAAGCAGAAGAAAGGACATCAGAGATTGAGAGAGACCTGAGTAGTTGTGGGACATCATGCACCATTGTAGGATGATGCATGCTATTCAGACTTTATTTACCTCAATTTAATCTGTATATAAATTATGATTCTGATGCAATTGCTAATGGGATTTTATTTTAATGAACAATATAGCCTATAGTTTATATGGAGGAATAAATAAGAATAAACAAGGAAGTGTTTTAAAATATATCAACGAATAGATGTTTTCTTTCTAAGATATCAACCATGGCAACAATCTTGAAAAGGTATTATTTGCTTTTTGTATAAGAATGAGTAAGTTAATCAAGTGGCATAAAGAGAAACAGACTCATGTATACACTGGAATATATTTGTTTTCATCCATTCTCACACTGCTATAAAGAACTACCTGAGACTGGGTAATTTATAAAGACAAGAGGCTTAATCAGCTGATGGTTCTGTAGGCTGTACAGGCTTCTGATCCTGGAGAGACCTCAGGAAACTTACAATCATGGTGGAAGGGGAAGCAGGCATGTCTTACATGACCAGAGCCAGAGGAAGAGAGTGAAGAGGAAGGTGCTACAAACTTTTAAACAACCAGATTTCATGAGAGCTCACTCACTACAATGAGAACAGCAAAGGGAAAATTGTCCCCATGATCTTAACACTTCCCACCAGGCCCCTCCTACAACATTGGAGTTTACAATTCAACATAAGATTTGAGTGGGTATGCATATCCAAATCTTATCAATATTATATCTTTAAAATGACATTTCAAACCATAACAAATCATGAAACTCCAAATTATGAACTATTCAAAAATAGTATTTGTCAAGTTGGCTATTTTTTAAGCCAAATAAAGTTAGGTTCCTACTTTGCCTCATATTTTAAAATCCCAAACAAATTAAACAACTAACTAGAAATACAAACTGCAAATATTTGCAATCGTTAAGAAATAAGAAGCAATCTAATTCTGCACCCATGTATGGTCATATCTGTTTCACTAGCTAATCTGGCAAACCTGAAAGAGCTGTTAACAGAAAAGAGCCTGTCACAGACCACTACACAGTTTGGCACAAGTTATGTAAAATATAACTATACAAGCATACTGGCTTATGCCAATGTATAAAAAGGAAACTTAAAGGAGTCACAGTACATTGCTATTGACAGAGCTTACTTCTGGTAAATGGAATTTCAGTAAGGAAGAGAATGAAAAGAAGAGCAAGAGAAATTAGAAAGTTCTTCCCATGCTTTGATGTGTTAGAAGTTTCTTTTCTAACAAGGGTAATATATTCCTCAATTAATCTGGTGGTGTGCATACTCTAAACCTAAATTTTTCTATTTTTTTCTTTCATAGCTTTTATAGTGACATAACTCTTCTGAAAACATTCTTTGGTCAGTTGATTAACATGGACTGGATATTGTGCTCTTTTATCCTGCCAGTTGATGCTGTCACAGTAAAATTTAAAACAAAACTTTAAATAAATTTATTACTAAAATATTTTATTACAACCTACTTCAGTAACAAAAAATGTCTAAATACTACCTAGTCTATTACAAACAATTGAGTCATAGAAAATAACATGGTAGTTAAATGTTAAGAATTCTGTTTATATTATGAAAGTGAAAACAGAACTTATTTCTACCAATCTAAAATTCTCTTCGAAAATATTTATTTAGGAATACAATATTCAGTCTCATACCAGTTACCTCCAAGTACCAAAGGTTTAAAAATACATGTAGCTTGAATTGGCAAGGAGTCTTATTAAAGACCACCAGCCATAAAGTTAAATAAAGTAAAAATTATAAATAGTTTTTATTAAAAAGTAAGTTAACCCTTTATAGAAAATTCTCAAAGAATGCCAAAAGGAAATTCCATGCATAATTACAGTAAACTTCTGTTCTAGCTCACCATCATTTTCCCCCCAAATTGTCCTTTATCTTTCTCAATCTTGTATCTTTCTATTCTCTTTTTCTAAAAGAGAAATCCTGATAAATCTTATTCCAACTCACTCTGGGGTGCATGTCGTTTTAGCCTACCATTCCTGTTATCTTTCTGCTAAGAACTCTTACTCTCCATGTCCTGCTAGTTTTTTTTTTTTTTTTTTGTATTTTTAGTAGAGGTGGGATTTCTCCATGTTGGTCAGGGTGGTCTCGAACTCCGTACATCATGTGATCTGCCCACCTCAGCCTACCAAAGTCCTGGGATTACAGGCATGAGCCACCGTACCTGGCCAGAACTCTTACTCTTTTCTACATGAAGTAATTCTGAGATCTCTTGCTTCTCCACTAATTAGGCAGGATAAGTTTATTTTTATTTTTATTTTTATTTTTGAGACAGAGTCTCACTCTATCGCCAGGTTGGAGTGCAGCGGTGCGATCCCTGCTCACTACAACTTCCGTTTTCCGGTTTCAAGCAATTCTCCTGCCTCAGCCTCCCGAGTAGCTGAGACACGAACCACCACGCTCCGCTAATTTTTTGTACTTTTAGTAGAGGCAGGGTTTCACCATGTTGGCCAGGATGGTCTCGATCTCTTGACCTCGTGATCTGCCCGCCTCAGCCTCCCAAAGTGCTGGGATTACAGGCTTGAGAGGATAAATTTCTTAAAACAGAGATCAGATTATTATCACTCCTTTACCAGAAACTCTCCGTGTTTTTGACCCTCTGACTTCTTAAAATTCTTCCCCTCAGTCACTGAGCTTCTATATAAAAATATTAAAAATGTGATCTTAAAAACTCATGAATATAATATCTATCCTTGTCAAGAAAAATAGCATCACCCTGGTCATCAATAGTTCAAGTCTTAATCATTTCATAAGATGCAATGGATTAAAATAACCAAGAAGTGATGGTCAAAAATTCAATTTTTTAAACCTATTGCTAATCCTGAAAATATTCTATTTTATTTTCAGTCTGATAAGAGTATTGGCTGGTCACAACAAAATTCCCGTAGCGCTAACAAAATATAAAACAAATCCAAATCAAATAAAGAAGTACAATCAGCCAATTGTACTATTATTACTAAAAATTCTAGTATAAGTGTATTAATATATATTCTCTATTTGTCTGTTTCATTTTGTATGTGTGATGTTTAAATGAATCAGTCATATATAAATAAACAATCATTTAAATTGAGATGTATTTAATTAACCAATTTTTAATATTATAAGAAAAATTAAATTTCTAAGTGTTATTATCTGTACTTAGCTTACTGTATAATAAGAAAACTTACAACTTATGTATTAGCTTAGCCTTAATAAATTAACTGTGAAACAAAACACAAGAATTCATGAACATTAAGCACCAAGTATCTGCCACAAGTTTTAATGCAAGTATTTCTACTGTTTACATGAATTATTTATTCTTTTAAGGCCTGAAACAAGAGACCATGGAAGGCTGGAAAAAAAAAAAAAAGCAAGTAATGAAGAATGTGCTATACCAAGACTATTGCTCCATTCTGGTCATTCTGATTTATTACTGAATCAGTCCAGATAACACTGGATGTATTAAAACCTTAGTGGTGAACAAATTTTACATGTAAACTGGACTCCTCACTTTAGATAATTCAATCATGAAACAGTACACAGAATGTAACAGAAGGATGATTGATTGAGACTGATAATTGAACAATGCAGTTCATCTCAAATACTTTTTAAATTAAATGGGTATACATTAAAATAAGATTGGTTATATGTTGGAGGTGGTAGTAAAGAGATCAACCAGGATAGGCTGCAAGATTTTTAAACAGAGACGAGATAACTGTATTCCCCATGACAGTCTCTACAAGTGTTCCTTAGATTCTAAAAAACTTGGACTAGATAGGATCATAGCGGTGAGTGGGACCCTAGTTTAGACTACAAAGGTCTCTTTAAACTCTGAGATCCTAATACTGTGTTTATGTCTGACAGTGTCTTTTACCTCATCAAATATATTTGCGTCACTGAAATGCAGTCTAGGTCCTGCTGCTCCCTGCACAGAAAGCCAATCACTGAGACAATGAATAGGGCCAGTGAAGAAGGCTTTAATGGGGTGCTGCAGCTAAGGAGATGGAAGGTAAGTCTCAAATCCAACTCCTTGACTGAGTAAAATTAGGGTTTTATATAGCAGGGAAGAAATGTTAATATGTGCAGGAAAACAGGATTAGGGAGGAGCAAGGAAGAGGAGTTGTTCATCAGGAAGCAGTTGATTGCTTAGGCAATCATGATGGGTAAGTGTTCTAACCTCTCATTGTCCAGATGGCAGTGATCTGATAAGTTTCATTTTTTTTTTTTTTTTTTTTTTGGTAATAACAGAGAGGCCTGATAGTTGGTTTCCTGAGAAAGGAACTCAGGTAAGACAAATGTAACTTTCTCATATTTCAAGACTGGGAAGGCCAATTTCTATATTTATTCAAAAGAAACCATAAATATCAGTTCTATGGGACAACTGGGTTAATTTCATTTGTAGTCACCATTTTGTACATTTTTTTGTGCTTCACCTTCCTCCTTCCTTCTTAACATTTACTATTTTTTCATACCTATCTCATAATTCTGACAAATTATACTTTAGTGAATTTCTCTTTGTATATATCTATCTTTACTATTTGGCTTTTAATATTGTGATTCTAGGCATCGTGTTCTATTCACCATTGTACCTCTAATTTTACCTAACACACTGAATTATTTATCCTCATATACATTTGAAAGATTGGCATCCTGTCTGAATAATCAGTATTCTTATTTGTCAAGTCATTTTTCCTTTACTTAGAAAGTTTTACTTTACTTTTCTCCAACTTTCAGACAAACAGGGATAAAGCCAAAAAAAAAAAAAAAAAAGGAGAGAGCCCTATACACTAAATTCAACTTATTTATTTATTTTGATTAATTTAAATGCACTAATTTGAAAAGTATTCTATTACTAATAGTAAGCTACTAGTAACAATATATTCTGGGAATATTCTCACAGAATAATTTAAAGCTTATGGGGTCAACTTTAGGAACTAAGTATTTTAAAAAGATATTGATACCACAATAATCTTGAAACAGTTCAGTTTGATGATGTAATATATCCTTTGGACCCTTTACATTTTAAAATTGAAATTGAAAAATAATTGAATTTAAAGAAAAAGTAATTCAAACCACTAGCCAGTCAATTCTTCACAAACAAAAATACAATCTTGTCATTTTGGCAACTTCTCTGTGAATGGCAGAGACTTTCTGAATTTCAATTATGTCATAAATGTTCTCATAATATTTTTCCATGCAATCTGCCTTCCAAAGAAGCCTCCAGTTATGAGATACAACACAGCGATCTGATGCAATGGAAAGAGCAGTGAGCCTGTGCATCCTGGAGCAACAAGCTTGTCATTACTAACTGGGGACTGGATCTCCATTATTTTATCTGGACAAAATTAGAACTGAATACACAGGGAGACTATTTATAACAAAAAATTTTAATAAGATGTGATTTCTGTAATCATAAGAGGCAAGAAGACATGATGCTCTTAGTTACTTATGCAAGTAGAATTTATTTCAGGAATAATTAACACTTTGATACACTACATATTGTTTCTGCATTAAAATTAAGTTATATGAATTTTCAATCAATGAAGAACAATATTTTGATCAGAGAGATTATATGAATTTTCAATCAATGAAGAACAATATTTTGATCAGAGAGAAAGGAATACATAATTTATTTTACACATTTTGAGTAAAAAAAATGACATTTAAATTAGACTTTTTTTGAGGTCATTGTGACATTTAAATAGGCTTTTTATAAAATAAAGGAAATCCGAAGCAGTAATTCTTACTTGGGAGCAATATTGTGATCAATACTAATTTGTTATTTTCCATTCAAATTTCTTATAATTGACCTATCTGCATGGTAGTGCCATTTAACTTGCCACATGTAAATTGTCATATTTGAGATAACAGTGCTGGAATTTCTTAAAATCTTTTAAAGAGATGTTACAAGTTTACGCCAACGAGTTATGGCTTTTACTGAGTAGGAGACAAAACTCTAAGTCCTAAATATATAGGCAGGCCTTTCAGAATACTATAAACAAATCTTTTTATAAATAAAAATATTTATTATTATTAAGACTTAAAAATGAGTGAGTGTGAGCTCAGAAAGACCCTAAAACCGAAAAGAGCAATCCCCTTCTCATAGATATCATTCAGTAATTACATAAAAATGTGAGGTTTCTAGAATCTCCATATATTACAGAACAATACTCCCTGTGGAGTATTGTTCTGTAATATATGGAGATTCTTTTTTTTCATCATCAAAATGAAGGATTGTACTACATTAATGACCACCATTTTTTTTGGCTCCACTTTATGCTCTTCAAAGGTTAAAATTTTTAAAAATAAAAGAAAGACTAGTTTCCCTTTTCCTACATTTTGAGTAATGTTATAACTATTATATTATACTTTTATACTTTAAAATTCATATAGACTACCTTGCATATTCTTAACCTAAGCCATAAATTTGTCAGTATAACATTCTCTCTCAAATATTGATAACAAAAAAACCTAGCTAACATGTTAGAATGATAATCAAATGCCATCTAAAGAATTTATTTTCCCTGACCCCTTTTCTAATAATTTTATAAACACTAGTCAAAAGGAAATAAGATTTATTTTTGAATATTAGGGATATAGTTTATTCAGTTAGAAGACAAAGTATAGTGATAGGCATAGTTGCTCACCTAGCATTTGATATGCATATAGAGTTACATGGCCAATTCTCTTAGTGTAGGCACAATCATTGACCTTAGACACATAATATGACTCATGGGAATTACACCATCTATCTACCCCATCAGTGTACTTCACTGACATTCTTACCATAACTTCTCTATATTCCAGCTCAGTTTTTCAGTGCAAGAGATAGAAACAGTTTTTATTATTTTAAGTAAAAGGAAGTCTTCTGTTAAGTATGAGGAGGTGGTCGTGTGGACAGATCACGCAATAGATTGGAAGTTTGAACTGGCTAGAAGAATGGGAAGGATCTGAGGGAATCTCCAGTGGGCTATGCAGCAGGAAACTGAGAAACAATCACACAGCCAAGAGTCTTCCTGGATGCCTGGCCTTCCCTGCCACAGTGATGACCTGTAACACTTTCAACTTTGACTGAACCAGCAGCTGGGAAGAAAAACATATGGCCTTTTCAGCTGTGACATGAGGGCTATATGATTCCTTGAAGACATACAGGAAGAGATTAGGAGTAAAATTAGTTGAGAGAATTTCATAAAACAACTAAAATCCAATGTCCCTGCTTTCTATTCCCGGATATGGTATAAGTTCCAAAATTTAGGTCAACTGTTTAACCACACTGAATTTTCAGATATAAAGTGTTTGTCATCATCCAAATGGTCTAACTTAGGTCTTTTGTTCACAATTAATTACAAAATGAGAAAGCACTTTGCAATATATTTCTAGTACTACATGGACTTAAGAAACTATTTTATTGAAAAACATTTGCCAATAAAATAAATATTTTTATATACTTATAAATTTGGGGATTTTAAAAGCCAATTTGTCTCCAGATAAAACACTTATTACTTGAAAAGTAAAAACTGAATGGAGCCCAGTTGCCTTAATTGGCACTAGTATGTGCTGTCTTGGTAACAAAGAGTAACACAGAATAAAGTGCCAAGAAGATAATATATAGGGCACGTAAATTTGGAGATGTTAGGAAAAGCACTAGTCTATGTCCACAGAAATTTGTCTTAATTGGGGCATCATAGAAAGAAAATGAGAAAACAAAACAAGAAGAGTGTTTATATGATCAAGGGCCACTACATTTTTGATTGGCTTGCCTTAGAATCAAGACATCTACTTTCTCTACTTCGGCAAGGTGTTCTCAGTGTATTCGGACTGCTGTCTACTAAAAAATGTAATAAGCTTTTTGAAATTCCAAATGGATTTCTGGGGAAAATTCTATATTGGAATTTCTGGATCCATCACCTGGAATCTTACTGACCTTAGTTAATTGAAATAGTTAGCTTTCTCATGGCACCTCTAATGTCTTTTTAACGCTTTAAAAAATTGCTTTTAGGGATTTAAGGCAAGGTTTGAGAACGCTCGTCTATATCTTCTCTCATAATGAGGTATTAAATATGAGAGGTTCTTTGTTTGTTACCCCACATGTTTATAGTTCAAATACTCTCAGGGAATGTTTAAGAGTAGAATTTTGTGCCTTAAATGTGGTATCTCCTTGTCTTTGAGAGTTTTACTCTCTCTCTTTTTTTTTTTTTTCCATCAGAAGAAGCTATAGTACTTAGCTTCTTCTTGAGGAGTATGACCATTATTTAGGTGGCTTAGTGCCCTTCCACTATCTCAGGAACTTAAAAGACTTAACCCCACTCTCAGATTCTTCAGAAACTACTCTACTTTTAATTTTTTTCCTGAATTATCTCTAATTAGGCAATGGGAACACATAAACCAATTAGTTCTCATGTCACTGACGTGAAAAAGGGTCACTGCACTTATTCTAACTATGAGGGTATAGACCAAGCTTAGTCCAAGCAAAATATGCCCTAAATTACACTGATGTAAAGAATTCCAGAGGCTGACATTTAAGAAAGTCACTTTTTCTGAACTAACCCATTGAACCAATGATAAAGTTTCAAAATGAGCTTTAATGGTTTGTGAACAGGATAAAGGTATTAATTTTCTGATTCAAGGAAAAGTAAACCAATTAAGAAATATGAAAACCTAACTATCGTGTCAACTTGGAAAAATCTTTGAATTTACACAAGATTATTTTTAGTAAGTTTTGAAAGTATGCCTCTAAATCACAATAATGGTGGAGTTTAACTGTAATTTAATTCATTCCAGTTCTTCATTATTCTGATTTCATATACCTAATTATTGACTTTTCATTAAAATATGGCTTTTCAGAAAATATTTATCAAGATCTTTGTTATTTATTAACAAACATTTTAATATTGCTGCTGTTTTAAGAGATAAAGAACATTAGACATATATGTGGATAACAACATGTTCCCTGGAAATAAACAGATTATATTTACATTTAACACATTCCTATTTGAATATTATTTTTGAACCCAAACGATTGATATGACAGTTTGAGTCACTAATTTTGTTTTAGAACATAGGTTTGGTTGGTTTCTTTGTTCATTTTTAATATTAGCCAAACTGTTGTCTATGGGGTTCCTATAAAATAGAATGTCTTACTCAGAATTGATCATCAAAGATGAAATTGTGGATATCTGTTCTTCCTAAATACCTTTAGAAACAGCATCTGTAATGTCGTGGGCAGGGAATAAATATAAAGTAAAACATAATTCATAGAAGAAAATTTTCAGAGTGATACAATTTCACACAGTTATGTCACTTTATTGATAACTCTATTAAGAAAAAAGGGAAGAAAATACTCCTACTTTACTACAAGTAATAGGACTATTAATTCTCACATGCCTCATACCCATATTGAACTTACATCATTGAGAGCAATCAAAAAAACATTGTGAATGGATTTGAAGTTTATACACTTCAAGAAACTGTGCCAAATTTCAGAGAAGTGTACATAATTCAACACAACGATTCCTTGAATACCTGACTCAAGAATTGTATGGTCTCAGTAGTCCACTGGCCTAGATCCCATAGGGATCTTTTTCTTCAAATACAAATCTGAACTTACTAAACTTGTATGCCAGTTCACATTAAAAAGATTGCTGAGTGTATTACACGTTTCAAAAATCGCTCCTGATCTCTGTAGTAAAACTAAACAAGGGCTTATATCAAAATTTATTTCCAACTTGAAGGCAAATCTCCACTCCTGAACTGCCACTTAGTACTTCAGTGAGATTTGCCAAAAGTACTCTTATACCACAGTATTGAAATGGTGATGAAACTCAGATAACTCAGTTAGTAATATTTATTTCATACTTTTATATTATTTCAGAAATAATAAAACAAATAAAATTTTGTAATTGTTATTGTTCCATTAATTGAAGGATGATGATCAATTTCCCTATTTTAGAAATGTTTTCATGGGGAGGTATGGAACACACTACTAAATTTATGGCTAAAGTAGAATGTGTATTCTTTGAAAGTTTTAGCTCTTATATATTAGAATAGATAGATAGAATTCATGAGAAAAGAATGTGTTATTTCTATCCTTAGAAATCATAGAAAAGAGAAGGAAGAGAAAGGAAGATGAGAATTTTTTATTTTCAATGATTCCAGAAGTGGCAGGTTAGGTTCCAAACAAAACTTCCCAAAATGCTATGTTAAGAAATAATGTGAGGACACAATTGGAGTCAATATGAAGGAAAACACCATTATCTGTGTCTGTCTTGGAGAGAAGAGAGTAAAATCGACACATGCAAAGCAGGTATTTCATGCCTAATTTATATAGCTACTTGCTGGAGGAATGGAGATGAATCTCTAAAGGTTCTACCTGATTCTGGGTTTTACATAAAAATTCCACCTAACTTGACTGAAAATTATGTTGACTCAAATGCATATAACCATGTGAAAAAAAGAGAAAAATTAAAGAGCCAAAATGTCAAGTTTGCCAAAGAAGAACTTACCTCATGGTTAAAATCTGCAAAACAACAAAGAATGTAAGGAAATGTTTAGTATTTTGAAGGTACACTAGCTAATTTCTTCACATAAAACATCATGTATTCCTTGAAAAGTTGTATCATATATCTTAATTATATTAGTTTAAGATAACAACATATTTTCAAACTAATCATCTGACAGGATATTAACATCTAGAATATACAAGAAACTCAAATATCTTAATAGCAAAATAAACAAATAATTAAAAAATGGGCAAATGATCTAAACAGATATATCTCAAGAGAAGACATACAAATTCCCAACAAATATATGAAAAAATACTCAACATCACTAATCATTAGGGAAATGCAAGTCAAAGCCACAATGAGGTATCCTCTCACTCAATTAGAATGGTTATTATTAAAAAGACAATAACAAATGCTGGCAAGGATGCAGAGGAAAGGGAACTCATACAATGTTAGTGGGAAGGTAAACTAGCACATCAACTGCAGAAAATAGTAGGGAGGCTCCTGAAAAACTACAAATATAACTATCATATGATCCAGATCCAGCTATCTCACCACTAGGCATTCATCCAAAGGAAATGAAATGAGTTTATTAAAGACATATCTGCACTCTCATGTTTATTGCAGTGCTATTCACAATAGCCAAGATAATGTATTCACAATAGCCAAGATACTGAATCAACAACAGGTATTCAACAACAGGTGAATTGATAAAGAATTGATACAAACACACACACACACACATGTCTGTGTATTTGTATTGTGTGTGTATACACACATATATGTGTGTGTATGTATGCATATATGAATCTAAGTATGAGGGAGGGATATATACATATATGTATATATGGATCTAAGTATGAGGGAGGGAGAACTACAAAAGTTATAGTATTAATTTCTTCAACAGGTTTCCAATTTTAAAATCAATGTCTTTAAGACTCTGCAATCTGTGGTGGGTACATTTTGTAGACAATCTTGAAACATTCAATACTGCATAAGTCACCGAACCACAGACATTCTGGGTTGTCAGATGCAGCTTCCTACCCTATGGAATGAGGAGGAATAGTCTCTCCTTGTTTAGGGCATTGCACACACCTCACCTGAAGCAGATTTCTCACAAGTTGCTGTTTATTCTCCTCAATATCTGCCTCTCCTCATCATTTATTGTTTCTATGTAATTAAACAAAATCAGCATCAGCACAAACAGCAGAAAGGTGTGTATCCTTGCTCAGATGGAAATAGCACACACCCCAAAGAAGCTGTAAGACCTGCCTACTAAGTACTGATAAGAGCTAGAGGACATATATTTGACCAGAAAAGGAAGAATATCACAAAATAATGTAATAACTTGAAAACAATCATCCGTGATTCAGGGTTCAGTGACCTGGCAGGGACACTTGGAACAAATTATAGTACCATGCTGAGATAATCTCTTTGAAGTTTGTACAAAATGATAGCCTACAGTAAATGAGGTGAAGCTTTTTGAGAACTGCCATAATAGATAAATGAGGAAGAGGTCAGAAGTTTCAAAAAGGTAGAAATATTATAATAGGTTTATTATGTAAAATCAAAGGATCTCTCACCTCACCATCTACTATTTTTCCTTAGGAGCTCCTGTAGAAAGCTCCATTTTAAGTCAATAAGTAATACATTTGTGGTGTTGAGAGGGGGGTATGGGATGTACGAGCATGTTCGTGACATTTAGTAGTGGATTCCTGTGCAGGTTGGTGTGAGCAGGTAGAACTGGGTGTCCTTTTTACAGAATTCTGGAATGTTGGAGGCCAGGTGGCAGTACTTAACTATCAGAGACAAAGTATTTGTAATTACTGTAATGGGCAGCAAGATCAGAGTAGCAAGCAGGGTGCTTTGACCCTCAGAGATCTGTGAGGATGATTGAGAGAGCATGATGTTCCAATACAGCTGATAGGTTGTTATATAACTTGCTTAATAAGGAAAAAAAATGTGGTCTGGCAAGTAGAAGACTGATGTCAGACACCTAAATGGAAAATCACAAGTTTTTACTCAGGTTCCAGATATAAGTGACTGCATAGATACAACATCCATTGATTGGAGGAAAAGCTGGGTCCCCTTGAGGAAGGACACAATCATACACTATTAGTATATCAAATAAACATCTCTCTAATTTTTTCCCTAAAAAGATCTATAGCCACTTACCATTTATGAAGAAAAGGAGAATGGACAGACTTTTGGAGGGCTATGTCTAAAGAGACACCAGTAACAGGAAATCCAAAATGCTATCTTGGAGCCTCAGTTGAATGTGGTGATGGAAACCAGTTGATAAGTTACGTTCTAATCCAAGCTGATATTACCCTAAATACACTGCATCCTCAGATTTACCCAGTTATCATTTCCCTTGCCTCTGAATTCAAACATGATAGCAACTGGCAGAAGCTTGTTTCACATTGGTTCTCCAACTTGTGCAGTCAAAGCTGCTAAGGTAGAAAAGGCTAAAACAAAAGCCCCTAAAACTAGCCTACCACCTGTGAAGATCAATAAAATTAATATGAAGCAACGCTGTACCCCAGATGGAATGGAATCAACTAGTGCCATCCTCAAAGTTGAAATGAATGCAGGGGCTCAGGTGCCAATCATAGCCCTGTTTGGTTCAACATCAAAATGATGGATGAATAATGTTAGATTTCTACAATTTGACTTAATGGTAGTCTCAAGCTCAGTTGCCACAACAGTTGTGATATCTATTAAGAGAGATCAACACAGTTGCAGTGCTTACTATAGAGTTACTAATATGAAGAATGTGTATATCACAATCACCATCAATTAAAAATATTAAAAGCAGTGTGCTTTTTCGTAGGAAAGACGGAAGTATACATGAAGTATGCCTACGACAAACTAAATCTTCTCTGTTACAATGTGTTATACAGAGAATGCAATCATTTTGACATTTTGCACGAGTAGCACTAGTCCTCCATATATTGACATCAGATACAGTAACTTTTAAATATAGAATATTATAAAACATAATGAAGACATTTCATGGTAGCAATGGAATTAATACATCAAAAAACATAAAAATGAATGCATATGTGCCTAAAAACAGAGTTCAAAACATATATATATATATATATATATATATATATTTAAACAGAATTATAAAGAGAAAAAGTCAATTTTTCTATCATAGTTAGAGATATTAGATAACTCTTTTAGCAACTAATAGAACAATGTATTGGTTCATTCTCACACTGCTGTAAAGAACTACCGGAGACAAGTAACTTATGAAGGAGAGAGGTTTAATTGACTCATTGTTCCACATGGCCTGGGAGGCCTCAAGAAACTTACAATCACGGTGATTTGCTAATGGGAATAAAGCACAACTTATCATGGCAGAGCAGGAGAAAGAGTGAAGGCAGAGGTAACACATACTTTTAAACCATCAGATCTCATGAGAACTCACAATTATGAGAACAGCATAGGGAAATCTGCCCTCAGAATCCAGTTACCTCCCACTAGACCCCTCCTCCAATTCAACATGAGATTTAAGTAGGAACACAATCTAAATCATATCAAACAGCTACACCAAACAATAAATAAAGCTACAGATAATAAAAACACTACTGTTAATCATTGTGACTTAGATGTTTATAGAGCATTAAGAACTGCAATTGAAGAGTACAAATTATCTCCTTGTGAATATCAAATGTTCACCAGTTTAAATATATGCTGGGGCATCACACAAGTATCAGAAAACTTCAATCGATTGTAGTAATACAGAGTACATTCTAAGACTATAATCAAAATAGGCATGTATAACAATAAAGCATCAGGTAGATTCCCAATATTTGTAAATTAAAGTATATATTTCAAAAAATCAGATTTCAAAGAGGAAATCATAAGAAAAGACAAAAATTATTTCCAGCAAATGATAACACAATACAACGTATCAAAAGTTACTGAATGGAGCTGAAGTAGTACTTAGAAGCTTCAGTGTCTATCTTAGAAAAGTACAAAGGTCTAAAATCAATGACTAAAAGATGACAGAAAAAAGGAAGTAAAAGGAAGTAAAAAATGATCAGATTAAATATTAATGAAATCAGCAGCAGACAAAAACTATTTTGCAAAAGAAACAAAAGCGAGCACTTTCCACATCATCTTATAAGGCCAGCAAAACTCATATGAAAACCTGACAATAATATCACAAAAATAAAATTATAGGCCCAAATCCCTCTTGAACATAGATGCAAAAATGATAATATGTTACCAGACAGGATCGGGCAGTATATTACAAAGGTAAGGCATCATGAATGTGTTAGTCCATTTTTGCATTGCCGTAAAGGAATACCGGAGACTGGGTAATTAATAAAGTAAAAAGGTTAAACTGGCTCTCTGCAAGCTATACGGAAAGTGTAATGTTGGCATCTGCTTCTTGTGAGGGCCTCAGGAAGCTTACATCGTGGCAGAAGGTAAAGGGGGAGGAGAGGGTAAACGAGCAGGGAAGAGTAAGACAGAGAGGGAGAGTTGCCATACTTTTTAATTTATTCATTCATCTTTAAAAAATTTTTTTAACTTTTATTTTAGGTATATTATGGCCAGGAGAGCTGGATCATCCTGTAATCCCAGCATTTTGGAAGGCTGAGGCAGGTGGATCACTTGAGCTCAGTAGTTCGAGACCAGCCTGGCCAACAGGGTAAAACCCCATCTCTACTAAAAATACAAAAATCAGCAGGGCATGGTGGTGGGCACCTATAATCCCAGACAGTTGGAAGGCTGAGGCACAAGAATCGCTTGAACCCAGGAGGTAGAGGTTGAAGTGAGCAGAGATGACACCACTGCACTCCAGCTTGGGTGACACAGTAAGATTGTGTCTAAAAAAAACAAAAAATGTTTATTACATAGTTCAACTCATGTCCTGCAGGTTTGTTTTACAGATTATTTCATCGCTTAGGTATAAAATCCAGTACCCAATAGTTATCTTTTCTGCTCTTCTCCTTCCTTCCACTTTTCACTGTCAAGTAGGTCCTACTGTCTGTTGGTGCCCTCTTTGTGTCCATGAGTTCTCATCATTTAGCTCCCATTTGTAGGTGAGAACATGTATTCGGTTTTCTCTGTTCCTGTTAGTTTGCTAAAGATAATAGCCTCCAGCTCTATCCATGCTCTTGCAAAAGACCTGATCTCATTCTTTTTTATGACAGCATAGTATTCCATGGTGCATATGAACCACATTTTCTTTATCTAATCTGTCATCGATAGATATTTTGGTTTATTCCATGTCTTTGCTCTTGTGAATAGTGCTTAATGAATATTCACATGTATGTGTCTTTATGGTAGAATAATTTCTGTTTCTCCAGTTATGGAATTGCTGGGTCAAATGGTAGTTCTGCTTCCTCTTAGCTCTTTGAGGAACTGTCATACTGCTTTCCACAAAGGTTGAACTAATTTACACTCTCACCAGCAGTGTATAACTGTTCCCTTTTCTCTACAACCTTGCCAGCATCTTATTTTTTGATTTTTTAATAATAGCCTTTCTGACTGGCAAAGATTTCATGACAAACATACCAAAAGCAATAGCAACAAAAGCAAACATTGAAAAATGGGTTCTAATTAAACTTAAGAGCTTTGCACAGCAAAATAAATTATTAACAGAGTAAACAGACAACCTACAGAATGGGAGAAAATGTTTGCAAACTATACGTCTGACAAAGGTCTGATTTCCAGCATCTGTAAGAAACACCAATAACTTACAAGAGAAAAACAAACCCATTAAAAAAAATGAGCAAAGGACATGAACAGATACTTTTCAAAAGAAGATATACATGTGGACAACAAGCATATGAAAAAAAGCTAAATATCACTGATCATTAGAGACACACAAATCAAAACCAAATGAGATACCATCTCACACAGTCTTTTAAACAGATTTTAAACCGGATTTCATGTGAACTCAGAGTGAGAACTAACTCATCACTGCAAGGAGGTCACCAAGCCATTCTTCACAGACCCACCCCCATGACCCAAACACCTCCCACCAGGTCCTACCTCTGATGTTGGTGATTATATTTCAACATGAGATTAGGAGGGGACAAATATCCACACTATATCAATGAACAGGTAGATTTCATCTCAGTAATATAAGGTTGGTTTCACCATTGAAAGTCAACCATGACAATTTACCAATTTTAGAAAATAATAGGAGAAAAGCTGATTATCTCAATAGATAAAAAAGAAAATTACAAAATCAAACAATCTTTCATAATTAATATTCTCACAGTATAGTAGTAGGAAGAAACTTTCTCATTCAGATAAAGAATTTCTACCAAAAGAAAACCAAACCTACAGCTAATATCATATTTGATGTCAAAATACTGAATACTTTCTCAAAGATTGGGACCAAGTCAAAGGTATACAAAAGGGCCAATGGGGATGAAATGTGCTGCTAGCTATTGACCTCAAGACCTTCTGTAAAGACACTCATGCCATTCATTGGGAAACCCTCATGACCTGTTTACCTCCACCCTTATAATCTCTAGGTGCCATCACCCTACATGCAATTATGATTGAATAGAGGCCCAGATTAGGCAATAAACTACCCAAAAATGAACAAGAATTACTTCTACATATGCACTGTTGGGTATAAAATGACATATATTTGATGCTAAGTAAGATTAGTCATTAACCATTTAAAAAACAAAATTTAAAGAAAGAGTAAATTTGGAAAATCAAACATAAACCCAGTTGGCAGTCATAAAAATGCATCTAATATTTAAGTTTAACTTTAAAAATAATCATATTTTGCTACATATTTCAGGTGCAGATGCAATGTTTGCACTGTATTTATTATTGAACATTTTTCTGTTTCTCAGTTGAGTAAAATATTCCAGTTTCAAAATAAATACATCATGGAAAATGTGGCATAGTGTCAAAATATGATATTCATAATATAATTGCAAAAGCTAACACATAAATTCCTCTTTTGACTTAAATATAATGCACAATAAGAAATTACATGACAATTTTATTTAAATCAAAATCAAGAAATATATCACAATTTCTTTCTTAATGCTTCAGTTTTCTCTGCTATTTCCCAAAGACACCAGCTTTACTAAGCTGCCTTTTGTATTATTAATGTTAATAATGAAATATATTGGTCTCTTTTATAGGAAATTGAATAACTATGATGCTTTAATTTTTAGTAAGGTAAACTGATGTTACAACAGCATAACTTTACCACTAATTATAATGTTCTCAATGAGTTTGAATGTTATTCCTTTATATGTTTTAATTGAGTAATTTTTGAAAAGCAAATTTAAGGTAAAATTAGGGTGAACACTTGGTCCAGTTTAATCCTGGTGTGTGCTAATTTTCCCAGTGTTCTGTTTAGTGCCTCCTCTCACTGTAAATGTGTCCAAGTTTGGAGAATAAATTATCTTCACCCTAAGTAAAATACTAAGGAAATTGAAGCCTTTTAAGTGGTACCAAGAGATATGTATGGACTTGTGAAGTAAGTAAATGGTAATCTTCTCTAAGAATGTACCTGCTTCTTTCCTCTTGTTCCTGCCTCAACTATGCTCGTTTCCAAGTCACTTCATGGTCACAATCACAATAAGCTAGCTCTCTGGCAAAAGAAAAGGCAGAAATCTTCCAGAGAAAATGGAGTAAGGAGAGAAATGAAGGCTCTGAATGAGAACCCAAGGAAGAGACAAAGATAGCAGAAGAGAAACAGAAGCAAAAGACAACATGCATCAGAAAATGGCACAAAATAAATGCCACCAAGCAATCAGGTAATGAATAAACACACCAGGCAATATGTTCTTTCTTTATCTAGAAGAGGGTGAGAATCACTTTATCCTCTTGCAATCAGAGTTCAGTTTTTTGTTAAGAAAGCATTTTGGTTATTGTACTATTTGAAAGAATAAAGTTGTCTATATAATAACTATTTGCCTTCCATGCAAATGCAGGTGATCCCTGTCTTATGATGGTTGAACTTAAACTTTTTTGACTTTATGATATCCATTCAGTAGAAATTTCACTTCAAATTTTGTATTTGTATCTTTTCCAGGGGTAGAAATATGCCTCTGACACTCTCAAGATTCTGGCTAGTGATGGCGATCCCAGCTCCCAGTCAACCGCAGGGTCATGATTGTAAACAACCAAAACTCTACAATGAACTGTGATGTGAGATGAATTTTCCCACTGTAGGCTAATGTAAGTAAGTATTCTGAGAACATTTAAGGTAAGCTAAACTAAGCTATGACTTTTACTAGTTGTATGCATTAAATACATTTCCCATTATGATATTTTCAGCTTACAATGAGTATATTGGTACATAACCCCATAGTAAATTGTGGAGGATATGTAGCATTTTTACCCTAACACTTCAAATAAGAATTCACTCCTAAAATATAATTGTACTACACATAATAGATTTATACTTAACATGCAAATGTTTTTAGAATATATCATATACATAATTACTGAATACAGACATACCAAAGTGAGGTGTAAAAATGAGATTTATATTGACTCTTATGTTTCTTTAACTGAGTAGATTTTCTAACCATTCTAGAGAAAAAGAAATTATATTTGAAAAGGTATTTGAGTTACTAACATCTGTAATGTATGTAAATTTAACATATTTCATCATGTACATGTTATAATGAACCTAATAGGCTCCTAAATATTTACTTACCATTATTCTAAATATTATCTAATTATATATCTAGACAAAGATTCATTATATATAAAATGTGTTCTATAACAGGTTTAGTTACAAAAGTATCTCTACTTTCAAAATGAGTGAAATACACTTTATAAATGAGATTCTGATGAGTATATGTATATTTTCTGAGGTGTCTCCCATGGATGTCAGCTGTGAGCTAATACCATTCAGGGTATATATTTCTGCCTTGCTCCACTATTAAGCTTAATTTTGGTGATTATTTTTGTTATTTTTCCTTCAAACTTGTCTCTTTATACATTTTGAAAGAACATTAGTATAATCAGAGCACTCTGTCAGAAATTTATGTTTATTAGTCATCCTTCACTCCTGGCTCAGGTATATTAGTATTCAGACCAAGAAATTCATTTTCAAAATAAGCAGTCAAAAAATTATCAATTCATATTTTGATTTTGTTCATTTTTCATCTTTCTTCTAAAAGTCTGTAGTATTATGCTACTTCAAATTCTCTTTAAAGACTATGATTTTATTATTTTTAGAAAGTAAAAAATATAAACATAGGACTAAAGATTTTGTTTGCATGTGTTTTTCTTCTTAGTAATTTTCACACTAATAACAAGGTGGGGTGTCATGCTTGCATCATCTCATTTAATTCTCTTCACAATACTGATTAGCATTTTCTGCATGCTTTCAAATAAAAAATTGAGCTTTCAAAAGGATAATAATTCACCAAAAATCACATATCTAGGGAACGCTGCAGCTGGAATTCAAATTAGTTCTTACTTTTACATCAGTATTTTCCTGGTTGCACTTTTTGGTGGAATGAAGTAGTGGTGGGGAAACCAGAAACAATTTAAATGCCTCGAGGACACTTGTTAAGTAAATTACAGTCTGATATTAATAGAATGGGCTATCCAGTTGGTAAAATGAAAGACTGACAAAAAATATTGACAAAATAAATACAATCCCTGAAGCTGATAACATTATTTCTAGGAAGGGGATTGGGTCAACCTGAAAGTGGCAAGAAATAGGATCTTCTCATTCTTTACTGCGTGTGTTTGTATTTTTATTGTAATATGCTTTTTAGATGATATATGTGTATATTTATTATTTATTGTAATATGCATTATTTATTTGTGTGTCATCTTTATGTTTTAGTATTAAAGAGAGAAAGAAAAATCGTATATATTTGAACCTGCTAGCTCCACAAACTTTTCTCTTTCTGTTAAAATATGATGCAGCTAAATGCTGTTCTCCTTCTTGATATGCTATAAACAGTTCATGAAAGGAAAGAAAAATGGCTTTACTAATTTAGTCTGACAACTGGCTCTAAGTATGACAGCACTCAGCCTGGCTGGTGGACTTTCCTGACAACACATTAGCAAGTGGAAATTGGTTCTTCTTCAGTACATGTGACTCATTCCTTCATCTTAGCCATCATGTCACTTGTGATTGAACTACCCTAATAAAAGGAATGTATGTTTTCCTCTCTCTTGATGTTAGAAACTCCACATAATTAAAAATGGTGAAATTAAAATTTAATCATTATGATTTCTATGATATTCTTGTCTATCTCTTGTAGTTGATGTGCTTATAACAAATGGCCCCTTTTCTCCAATGAGAAACATTTAAACTTCATAGGCTATTTGCATCACTTTGGACTCTACAGTTAAATTATTGAAAGCAGACTCTATTGCATTCTGTTTCCAATTCCAAGTGAATGCTCAGTGCTGTGACACGGTAATTGTGTCAGCATTCTACTTGCTTTGAAGTTAATCTGGTATTTGGTTCAGAGAAGGTCAATTCAGACACCAACTGAAGAAATCTTTCTAGGCACAGAAGAAACAAACCAAATCACATTACATCAAAAAGAAAGTTAAGTCAAAAAATTAGACCTCTTAGATAATTGCATAGTATTGCTGGTAATTTCCAAAGTGACCTTGTTCTAATTATAGAAAAGGAAAATAATACATATAGGTCTAATTTAGATCTCGGACATTAGTATTCAAGATAACTTCTTACAAATTGCATTGTGCTAGTTGTGATTTGACCAGGAATGAGGCTTCCTGCTGGTTTCCTACCTATATTACATCCAGTTACAGTCAATTGGCTTAAAATCTCCAAGGAGAGGGCAGGCAAAATGCCACAGAAGTGTTCTTTTCCTAGGACTCCTGCTCTGAATTACATATCTGTTCTCCTGTTCTCCTACCTGACAGGGTGTTGGACTACATAGAAACATAAAGAACACTTTTTCTCACTAAACCTTTTTAGCGTGGTAGCTCTAACTTTGCAGTTTCTTTCTGCCACCTCAATGCAGAAGTAAAAGTGCATATCATACAAGCACTAGAGGAAAAAGAGTACAAGACAGATAAAGATAATTTTAAAATTTTATTATTTCTCTAATAACTTGAGTTAATAATCTCAATACATGTCAGAGAAACATGAATATTTTTGTTGTACAGTAATTGTTACTGAAGGTGCTCTGTTGAATCACTTTTCTCTGGGCCGTGGCAGGTGGTGGGGAGAAGAGTCCTCCGGTTCTTCTAATAATCCTAACCAATCCTAAAACTTCACAGTAACATGCTGTAGAAAAATTGCCTCTATTCAGTTAACTCTTAGTCCTATTCATTTTAAAGTGCAATCTCATTCAATTAAAGTGTCTTCTACTACTCAAAGAAAACTAGACTATTGACCATGAGGTAGAGGTAAGGAGAGCTGGGGTCTGTTCTCCTGCTCTTAACTTCCCTGTACTTATCCCCTGGTATTGGAGGAAGAGGAAAGGAAAGGAAAATACGTTTTAGTTTTCATCATGGCCTATGGTGAACTTTCAGTCTCTTTTCTTTCGGTTACCACTCCTGCCAACATAGCTTGTCTGTAGGCTCAGGGTAGACAGACACGTACATCAACAGGCAGTAAAGAAAGACTGTCCTTAACCAGCCATGGTGAACTCTGGTGGTACTCAGTTATCAGATGATTCCTAGCTTTGAATTCCAGCCTATCCTTGGATATTTAGACCTCCCTTCTAAAACTATGAACATCTTTGGCGGGCTTACATTCCCTCAATAAGTTCTGCTATTGTGGTTCCCACATCTAGTTACTATAGATGCAGAAAAAAAGCCTATTCTTTGAGATAGTCCTTGCACAGTGGACCCTGTGACTCCATACACACTACCGTCTCTAAGGCTCTTTGACCTTCTGATAGAATGGGTGCAAATTAGTCCAGTCAACAAGTCTTTAATTAAGCTGTTATTATTCTGGTATTGTGAGGTCTTTGATGACAGGGTCAATGATTGTATTCCCTCAGATAAGCACAATTCCTGGCACAAAACTGGCATGCCGTAATTGCTGAGTTTTAATTTTGCAATGTAAACTCAGATGTAATTAATGGTGATAGGTGTCTCAATGTCAGCAATAAAAAGCAGTCTTTCCCTTCTTATCAACACATCCAACCTTTTTAAGTAATCCTCTTGGCATCACCTTCTCCTGGCTTTAGGAGGGAAAATCAGTGGAGATAACATCTTTTTCATTAACAATGCATGCTCTAAGAATGTCAACCACCTGCTCTTCTAACTCTTTCAAATCACTGTAAGGCCATAAAAGGAGTCCGACATATTTTTCTTATCTTTTACAAGTTTTGGCAAAATCATCAAACACTTCTATTTCTGTATGTTTTCTGTTAAAATTAAATGCTCATTATAATTTAATATTTGGGAGCACATAAACAGAAATATAATACTTTTTGAGTCTGGAATTCTGTCTCATTGACAACGAGAGAGATAATTTTCTGATAGTTTAGAGTTTTCTGCACTGTAAAGTTGGAGACTAAATGATTTATGTTCTCTCTCAATGAACTTGTAAGATGATGGATTCCCTAAATACTAAGAGACCCAGGTGACTACTCATTGTTCTTTTAGCATTCTATAGATACAGGTTTACCCTGAGCATAAGCTATATTTGAAAGATAAACAATCATCTTTATTGATTTGCTTCAGGTACTAATTTAAAAACTAATACGGTCAAATTTGCTCAGTTCTGTGAAAAGTAAAAAATGGAAATTGCTGTTAATATTTAAGTCATGGTTGTACAAACTGGCTTTAAATGTAAGTCATACAAGTGGATCAAACTCTCTTAATAAATAACTTTCTCATTTTACTTGATGTCTCCATTCTTCACTGGAGTAAACATTTAGATGGTCCCTTTGGTGTAAATTGCTATGGTAGTGTGAGGTCTTTGATAGCAGAGGCAATGTGTATGATTTCATTTTCACAGATGAGCACAATTTTTGGTACAAAACAGTCATGTAGTGATTTTTGAGTTTAAAATTTTGAATTGTAAACTCAAATGCATTAATGGTAATGGAATCTCAAAGCATGAATAAATACATGACACGATAAAATATTTAGTCTTGGTGTTAGATTTAAATATTTTTATGATTGTTAAATTGCAATTAATTGTAATGTTGATAATAGCATCAACTTTAGCAACTTTATTGATAACAGAATTAATCTAAGCGCTCTTTTAACCCTAACTCTACATCAGTGAGTAAACTGAGCATGACCTAATTATCTTATTTATTCCTCAATAAAATACATAAAATAGGAAACATTTATTAGTTTTTTACAACTAAAGTGTTTAAATTACTATCACAAGATTGCAAAGCTAAGGCTGAGTGCTAGAGTTGGAAATTAAATTCAGGCATCTCTTTCCACAAACCCCTGCTTATAACCACTACACTTCATGGTCTGGATAAAGCTTAAACTATGATTAAGCAGTCTAAAAGAATCTTACAAATGAAATATATAATTTTGAAATGGAATTACAATCTAAAATTACACTCAGTATTATGATCAATATTTGAAGATTTAATAAATAAGAATAATTTCTGCCTCAATTTCATGGAGATGATAAAGAATGAGATACGAAAAAATTAGGAACATGTCATATTTCAGCTAGTTTTTTCACGTTGTTGTTGGGGTTTTTTGTTTGTTTTTGTTTTTTGTTTTTGTTTTTTTTAAACAGAGTTTTGCTCTCGTTGCTCAGGCTGGAGTGCAACGGTGCGATTTCAGCTCACTTCAGCCTCCACCTCCTGAGTTCAAAGGATTCTCCTGCCTCAGCCTCCCGAGTAGCTAGGATTAGAGGCATGTACCATCATGCCCGGCTAATTTTGCATTTTTAGTAGAGATGGGGTTTCTCCATATTGGTCAGGCTGGTCTCAAACTCCCGACATCAGGTGATCCGCATTCCTCGGCCTCCCAAAGTACTAGAATTACAGGCATGAGCCACCATGCCCAGGCTTGCATCACATTGTTAAAAAATCAGCATTTATTAACTCTATTTGAAAAAAGTAAACATTTTCTTTTCATCTCAAGCATACTATTAAGAACCTATATAATTACTTCCATAGTGATTTTTAACTTAACTTCAGAGATGAAAGCTGTCCGTAACTGTCATCCAATTTACATTTTCAAGTGAAATTAATTTGGAAAAATTCTAACTTGGAGTTAAAGAGTGATAGTCCCCACTCCTGGTCATAACCTTACAAAATGTTGATGATAAGTAAATCTTTCAAAGAATCAAGATAGAAAGTAATTTCAAATTTTAATTTTTATTCAACATTACTATATAATCTTCATGCTATGTGTCATAAATTGACAGCTTATTATAGATGAATTTATATAAATGTGTAGCTAAAGAAGGTCATGTCAATAATACTCCCAAACTATACTTTTATTATATGCCAAATATAGCTTATTTTGTGTTACAGATTCATTCCATTGTTTAATGCTGAGTCACAGTAATTTATGGATTTCTTAAAAAAAAAAAACTGTTGCAAATTCTTGAGAGAAGTTAGATAAAATTCAGAAAGTGCTACTTCCCCATTGAGAAATTTCATATATGATCTTGCACTGAAGTGTGTTTAATATTATGCTTACTTAAAAGTTCTTTTTTTAAAAGATTTCTAATCTCTAAAATAACAAAAATGATCAATATTATGACTTTCAGGGATTGAAATGCTAGATTTGAAGTTTTTGAAGACACTGGAATTTTTAAAATTCGAAACTCACACCAATATAAGAATTATAGTTTTATACTTGATATTGCTTTGGTTTAATATGATAATCTTTTGTTTTTATGATTTAAGAATAGGTTTCTCATAACAATGAAAGCTGGAAGCTGATAATATTATTATACTATATTGTATTGAATTAGGTTAGATTATGCTACAAATTCACATATTTGGCTCAAATTAGCTAATATACCAAAAATTATCTAATAGAATACAATTATTCATTTTAAAATCAAGTTTACTATGATCTAATTATTTATTTCATGTGGCTCTCTAATTATTATTATTGTTCACTATTATCCTTAATGATTTTCACAAGTCTTAATGGAGCATTTCTTGCTAAATAAATAACCTTTTATGTTAGTGTCAAGAATGTTTCTAAACTCCCTCTTGTGTTTGTTTTTGTTTTTTTCCCAAGCTTTATTGAGGTATGATTCACAAATAAAACTTGCATACCTTTAAGGTGTACAATGTAATGTTTTGATAGACATATAAATGGTAAAATGATAACTACAATCAAGCTAATTAACATATCTATCTTACAACATAAATATGCATTGCACTTTTTTTAGTTGTTTGTACTGAGAATTACTTTTCAAAAGGGTTTAAATCACTATTAGGTAAAAGAATAAGTTATAAATGAATATGTACAGGAACATGGTTAGTAGTCAATAAGAAATTGTTATATCCTTACCATTTATATAAATGAGTTACATTGTTTCTAAAGCTGAACAATAACGTCAATAAATAAAAATATTTTTTGACAGCTAAACAGAATGATTAACATTTTACAGCATTTTAGGAAAAGGTACCCTAGTTAGGAGCACTATTTAATAGGTACTAATGAATACGTATCATTTATACTTCTATTGTTTTGACTTCCTAGCTTGCAAAAGCAAACTATTATTTTGAGCAAGGTGACAAACATATTTCTGTTAAGCCATTGCTTCATAGATTAACATTAGCAAGAAACCCTTGCAAAAGGAAGGAAATTTGGAACACAGTTAATGAGGCTTATTGCTCACTTTTCATTTACCCTTCTAAGGATCAATTTAACTAATTAATTAATTTACTAGTGACATATATTTAAATCTTTACTTAGAACTTTATTGTTCTTTCTTTATTTGGTCTACCTTAGAAATCTGTCTATTTTAAACACCACATATAACACAAATTTCAAAAGAATTTTATCTTAGACAAAATTCTATTGTATGTTATTGAATATGCAGGTTGTAAATATAAAATTTTCTAATGAAAACTGACTGGATTCAATGTTTCAGAGTAAAAATGTATCTTTCTTTTCTTTAAATATATTATTTACATAAAAAATATCTTCCCTATGAATGAACACCATGCAAACAAAATATTTTCTGCATTTGGTTTTGCAAGATAGCAGACTGAACACAGATTTAGCCTGGCAAGTGTTCTATGAATATTCTTTTTAATAGTTTACCTATTGAAATCAAAGAAATAAATCTGTCTTAAAGTCTATATAAAATTAGCAATTATACAGTCAATCCTCATTCACACATTTTGTATTTTTGAATTTGCCCACTTGCTAAGATTTATTTATAATCTCTAATCAATACTTGCAGTGCTTTGGCAGTCGTTCAGGGACATGTGCAGAGGCAAGGATACACATGTCCCCAACTAAGGTCACACAAGGCAAAGCTCTGCTTTCTTTTCTTAGCTCTCATACTGTAAATAAGTGCCTGTCCTCTTTGAAATCTATTTAGCATCACTTTTGTTCATTTTTGTGGTTTTCATTGGTGATTTTGGTATTTAAAATGTCTCTCAAGTGTAGTGCTGAAGTATGCTTGGTATTTCTAAGCACAAAAAGGCTATGATGTGACTTACAGAGGAAATGTGTGTGTTGGATAAGCTTTGTTCAGGAATGAATTGTTGCACCTGAGTTCAATGTTCGTGATAAACAATATAAATATAATAAGGTGTCTTCAAACAGAAACACATATAAAACAAGGTTATTAACTAGTCAGTTGAGAAAAATATCATGATCAGAGGCTCACAGAAATCTAGCCCCATATTTTCTCTAAGATGCATGATTCAGTATTGACAAATTCTATGTTCACAGCAACTTTATAGAATGCAACTACTGCAAATAATGAAAATAAGCTGTATAACTAAGTAAACCAAATCATGCTGAGTAAGTAAATTGAAAACCTGTTAATTTTTGTATCATTTTTTGTCAATAAGGTATCTACAACTTGATTTTTATTCTTTATGCAAAAGGGTTAAAGTATGATCTGAGCATTGTAAAGAAATCTATCGGTATACAGTGATATGCTGTTTCAGAAATGCAAATCGAATCATGTTTTCTCTCAGTTAAAAAGTGTTCTATGACCTTCCAAGGCTTAAAAGATGAAATGCAGTTTCCTCAGCACGGAATAAAAAGCTTGATCACAAGCCTAATACTTCCTTACCTCTCAAGGACTTATACTGTCCATGCTACCTTTTGCAGCTTCCACACTGAAGTTTACATGCTATCCCCATTGCCTGTAAATGTTCTACTTGATCCTTGCCTAATTGTTGAACTTCTAAAACTCATCAAAATTCTAATTCCCAACGTTACTTTCTCTGTGACTATTTCTCTGAATTGCCAATGCAGAGATCATAGCTTACTTTTTTGTAATCCCGTAGCATTCTGTAGTTTTCTTTTTTCCCCTGTCTTTCTCATTGCATTGGGAGTTGCTCACTCTGGTAGTTGCATGTTGGACATATGGAATTCTAAGTCAAACATTCAGAACACAACATAATTGTAACATTTTAACCAATTTTCAAATTTAATCCTCATAAAACAATAGCAACTCAATGTATGCATTTATATTAAGATTGTATCATCTTAGTATTCAACAGAATGGAGTAATCTTTTGAGGGGACATTAAGCAGGTATTGGCTATTCTGTATGTAACCTATACTATCTAAGAGTTCTATGGTGTCCTCATGGGGGATTATTCTCCCACTACTGTACGTGGGGCTTTGCAGGACGGGCATTACTGCTATGCACCTTTTACCACTGACATACATTCGAAATAAAATTTGAAGTTAGTCTTATAAGACAAGGGAATTAGGACAAAATTTGATAATTGCAGAAGCACAGTGTCCATGTTAAGGCAGCATTAGCAAGAGCAATAGGAGAAGCCCCTGTTGTGCTAGCTAGAGGGATGGATAATAATGTTAGGCTCAGATGGCCAAGATAAATTCTACAGTATTCGATATGCATCTGAATGATAACTCAGAAATTGGTACTTATAAAGTGATTGTAGTCATTAGCATAATTTGATGGTAAAAACCCTTGCAACCTAGATAATCTTAGCAATTTATTAATAATAAAAGCTGACACTTTCTTAAAATTTGAAAGAGATAGATAATAGACATATGGTCCAATCTATTCTTTGAAAATACAGGATTCTGAATAGGGAAGTGATATATTTTGTCCAAGGTCATATAATCATTGGCAAAAAAGCCAGGCTTTTGAGGTTTAATTTGGTACTATATTTTATGATACCATCAGCTTGCCCGATAACTTCTTATGCATCTTTATTTTTACGTAATTTCAGAATCTTTACTTTTTAACTTCTCTACTTAAAAAAAAAAATCCCTTGTCATTACCGTCACTTTTTAGAATAAAGATATTAAGAATTTTGTAGATGTCATATATGAATATCATCATTAAAGATAATAAAAGTCTTGTTTTAATATGCAAATAACAAGTATAGAATGTAGAGTAATATATACTGATATTGAAATTAGACCTCAATTCTAGTATGATTTGAAAACTTGAATAATATATTGCCCTGCATACTGTCTTTATATGTTAAGTCATTTTACGGATTTTTTTCAAATGACTCTATTTTATGTACATTGGGAATTTTTAAAAGAAACACTTGGTCAGGTCATAATGATCATATCAGATCAACCTGTTAGCCAACAACTCCAAATAAAACTTAATTTAATAAAACTTATTAAAAAAGAAAATGATATTTATTTGGGGCCAACATTTTTAAATAAGTTATGCAAGTTCAAACTTCTTGAGGCAGTGAAAATTACGGCTTTTTTAAAAAATCCAATCTGGATTTAGTGGCAACAATGTCTTCATCTCTAAATATTTTCCAGGACTCTGGATCCATTAAAAGGATTGGGACAGGGCTTTGTTACTTTTACTGCCATAACCACCATCACAAAAGGAAATTAAAATTTCTGACAGTGGTGTAATTACCAAGCTCCCTGCTTTTCAGTCCATTCCATTCCAGTCGGGTCCATTCTCAGGTCCATTCCAGACTTGGACTTAGATCAGCAGCACAGTTCTAGCAAGAAACCACTACACAGCTTACCAAATTGCCTTTTTATGAAATATTTGTTTCCAAAGTTTGAGTAGGCAATTTCCTTTATTAAAATCTCTGTTTGTTCCTATTTACAATAAAGTTTGAAATATTTTACATCATAAAAATTTACAAGTGTGAAAGATTGACTTATAGAAAAACGGGCAAAAATGTTTAATTATTTTCGTTGGTCTAATAATTACCTAAAAGACAAAGGACAGTTTGATTTCAGAGGAGGTTATAAATACATGAATATGTAGTTCTTTAACCAAATTATTAGTTAAATGTACAGATGGCACTGCATAATCTTTGTTGAGTGCAAAGAACTGTTTAAGCTGTATTTAATAATAAATTTCTGTAGGAAAAATTAAAGGCAACTCAGCAATTATGAAATTAGTAAATGTGAAACCAAATGCCATGGACTTTTATCAAAATAGAAGTCTACAAAAGAGAAACATGTAGAGATAAAAAATGTAAAATTGTCAGAGTTAGATGTCAGTATATTCTTCCCCAAAACCTATACATAATAAGCAATGATACCATGAAACCAAATAATTTACAATACCATACATTTTATATATGGTAGGATTGTTTCAAAAACACATCTGCTTGCCTCTGAAAAAAAAAAAACAAACCAACAAAAGGTTTTTGTTCTAGATAAGAGTACCAAATAAGATCTTTGGGAAAGTGTGAGTCAGTGATTTCCCAGATATAGCCATTTCTCTAGGTTAGCATTTTGCCCTGTTTACTATCTTTTTTGTTCTTAAATAGCTACAGATAAAGAAGCATTTACCTTTAGTAAAAGCTAGAATGCTTTTAGCTACAGAAATAGAAACTCTAAATAGAGCAATTTAAACAGTAAAGAAATCTATTGTCTTGTTTAACACAATAAAACCAGAAGGAGAAGTGGCTTCAGAGATGGTTAGCAGGTTAGTGCTGTAATGGAATAATCAAGTGTCTGCTTTTCTAGGGTCAGTGTGACAATCCAAGAAGCCTGGAATCAGTTTGGGTTATTTTACTGAAATGAGAATTGCAGCTTCAGACACTGAACTCTGATCAATGTATGAAACATACTGTTTAATACCGTAACCTTGTAACCATGAGGCTGAACAGTTTCATGCAGCATGTACTGTCTTGTTTGCTTTGCACAGAGTTAGCAGTGAGATTGATGCTATGCACCTGGTGTCAGGATTGATGATGTGCCCAGAGACCCCCAGAGGACACTCAAATTGAGCTGGTTATGTAGCAACAATACATTTAGGTCATCAGCAGAGTAGAAGAAATCCCAGGTGAGGCTCTATTCTGGGCACCCTGGTTCTGTGGGGCTTTATTACGCATTAGGTGGTTTCTGATCCAAGATAGAGAGCATGTCAGTAAGGCCTTTACAGAGGTAGAATTGGTGTTTGAACCTGGTGTCTGGTGACCCCTTGCTGTGAGAGAAAGCCTTTAGCAGCGACTCAGATCCTTACTTTAACACTGTTATGCTATTGTAGCTTGTTCCTGAAATAAAGGGTAGATGTGTAACCACTGTCCTTTGGGTCTTGTGGGTCAGGGCCACAAGGTGGGTCAGGCAATGCAAGTACAGAGTGAGTATCTCCTAAAATTATCTGGTCTCAGCTTTGTTGTGAGTCTTCATTGTTAATTAAACCCTTTGTCACGGTTAATCAAATCAGCTTCATCCTCAAGCTAGTTTGCTACTGTCACAAGATGCCAACCAGCCGCAGTGGAGGAGCCATGCTTTCTTCTTTACATACGGCAAGAGATAAAACTTTGATTCCAACACTCAACTATCAATTTTTCTTTTAATTCCCTTAATATGGGACATTTCACCTCGCCAGGAGAATGCCAGGTCTTTGTTAGTTTACTAATCAGGATGGCTCTGTAGAGCTGGTGTTAGTGTGGGTAGCTGGAAAGAAAAAATATTAACACAAAATTTTGTTAAGAAGGAGAAAAGAGGGAGGTCTGTTGTCACTTGTGCAAGCAACAGTGTCCACTCTGCCTTCTTACTGGCAGAAACATTAACTTAAAAGGGAATACATGCAGTTTATAAGTCAAATGCCAAATACTTCTAATTAAAATTAATGTTCTCCCACTTTTAATTTTCATGAGTCAACTTATGGGCTTAACTAAAACAAGTTTTCCTAAGAAAACCATTCTACATTAATTCCTAATATACATCATTCACATAATAAGAGATCAATATCAACAATATCAAAATGTAGTAGCAAATAACATCATTAAGGCAGAGAATTTAAATTAACTGCACTGGTGCTCACTCAGATGTCGGGTATTAATTATCGTTTTTCTTCTATTGATTTCCAAAAAGAAGAGTAAATCAGATATTTGAATACTACTAATTTCTTGCCATAGACATGCTATTTTACATAATTTAAAAAAGTGCATCTGAGATTTTATTAAAGTTGCAATTATTCTGCATTAAAATCTTATTCATTTGATTTGAAACAACTAAATATTTTATAAGATTTTGCAATGTGAAATAGTTCACCAGCAACTACTCAGTTCAATGATTATAATACATGAGTTATTAATAAATAATTTTTAGGTAGCTAGAAAGGGTAAAAGTTCTTGGTTGAATTTTCCTTTAATAAAAAGCAACCCTGGAACTATTTCCTTTCTAACAAAAAGAAGATTGAAAAACCAGACTGGCAAGCATTGATGTGTAAATGCTGGCAGCTAGAAACCAGGTCCACACAATACGTCTGTTTCCACCATCTTCTCCTTGTCACCACCTGTGCCAAGTGTCATGGCCACCACCAGATAACACCACATGTGCAGGTCAACATGGCGAACCATATTTGCATATTAAAAAGCTAGAGTTGGAGGATCAGATTTTTCTGCTGGCTACGTGAATGACACACCTGGTCAAACCAATCCCCTGGGCTCTATGTAAATCAGACAGTGCCTCCTCCAGCCTCCCAATATAACCTACTGCTTTTTACCACACGTAGGACTCCTCTGTTCAGAGCCTTCCTACTTCTGTGTGGGGAAGCTATTTTGTTCTTGCCTATTAAACTTTCTACTACTTAAAGCCATTCCACATGTGTCCATGTTGCAAATTTTACTGGCATGAGACAAAGGACTCTGATGTTTCTTCAGTCGTCAGAGCCGTAACAGTTATTCATTTTATATTGCATTGTATACTTTGAGGATTATAAAAATGTCATTTGTAGTTTGTAAAAACATAAATAAATAAATAACAATATGTTACAAATAAATAACAATATGGGGCATATAATACAGTAAGAAAATGAAAACACATAGAAGTAAACTGGAGAGAGAATGAGTACCAAGATTGAAAAGTCTAGGAAAGAAGACATCTATATAACTTGGAAATTGTTATAAGTAAAATTTCCCCCAAATTTGTTATGAATAAACTTTTGGTGCCACAAAAGGAATAGCACTCAAACATAAATTTTCTCAGCAAGGCAATTTTTACTTCTACAGAAGGGTGCATCTCCCAGATGGAGCTCAGAGCACACCTGAACAACGGAGAGGAAGGGGTTCTTATCCCTGATGCAGGTCACCCCTACTGCTGTGTTGTTCTCCTATTGACTAGGGTTGGACCACACAGTCTAAGCTAATTCCGATTGGCTGTTTTAAAGAAAGCAGGAGTATAAGCCAGAATGGCAGGGTGAGCAGTTTCAGCAGGAAAGATGGTTATGGAACAGGTAACTAAAGCTGACTCAGGTCAGAGCAGATGACCAGGATGAGTCAGGACTCTAAATATGTGGATTAGGGGGGGATGTGCCAGTGGGAAGTTTGGTTTTGGTGAGAGGAATAGGTGCAAGTAACCAGGGGAACAGATATGAATCACTGATTAGAACCAGTGAGAAGGTTGTTTACTGAAACTAGGGGAAAGGGGGCGAAGAGAACAAGGAAGTTAAATTTTAAAATGGAGAAAAAAAAGAACTGAACATACTGACATACTAATTCTTTGATGAGAAATTTGAAACCCACTGTATTTAAGAGAAATCCTTGTTGAAATCTTCAAATTAATGTTTTTGAACATTTTATTAACACAGTGAATTCTATACAAGGACCAATCAAATAGTATAGAGGAGCTTAGGATAAAGAACAGATATCCCATATTTCATCAACCCTGCTCTCACTTTCAAAAGACTTTCTTGTTGCCATTTGTCAATATTTTTGGTAGTTCTATCTGAAACTATAAGTAACAAATGTATTATTCTATTTTGTCTCTACATAGTCAGCCATTTTACTTGCATTACCTATTTCATAGATTCTCTCACTTTTCCCAGCGGCCTGCTGTTCTGGTCTGGACAGGTCACCACCCAAGCCCTCTGCACAGCTATCAGCCTAGCCTGCCCTTTACTGCCAGCCCTCTTTTAGCTACTGTATCCTGGAGCCCAATGAACACTCAAGATAATCACAGAAAGAGCATGTTGAAGATTTATGTGATAAATCACTACATGCCTCAAATTATTTTTATTCTACCTTTATGCTTCATTGAGCTTGACTAGGTAAAATTTCTAAGTTCTAATTCAATTTTCCTCAGAAATATAAATTTATTGTTCTATTGTCTAGCATCCAGTCTTAAAGAATGCCTATAGCCATTTTTATTTTTCTTCTATTGAAATTGATATTTTATTTTTTCGTCTTTGGAAGTTTATTTGTTCTATTTGGCCTTGAAATTCTGAAGTTTCAAGATAAAGTTCTCAAATGGAGGTAGATGATTTTTTATTCATTGATCTGGATATTCACCAAGTCCTTTCAGTGCAAAGACTTACAATTTCTTCATATACGAGAAATTATTTTATATTTTCTCATGACGACTTCCTACCCTCTGTTACCTTAGTTCTTTTTTTCTATGAGTGGCTATTGTCTTTTGTGCCACTGTTCTGCACTACACCCAGGTATTCTTGTTGGTCTGTTTTAAATTACAGAAAGAAACAGTGGGTGGCTTTTGTGGGTTTCTTCTGCGGTTGTGTTAGTTTTTTTTCACATCAGTTCTCTCCCTGAGGAAGAAGTTTTACCACTCTGTCTCTGCAGTGAGAAATAGAGAAGGCAAGGGGGTGGTTAAAGGCAATCTAGCAAAGAGCCCATTTGATTCAACTTCTTTTTAGAAGTATCCCCAGTTGCTGCTTCCATCCCGAGTACTAATTATCAGAGGACTGGCACTTTGTGAGTTAACAATGGAAAGGTGTCCTGACTTATAAAATAGAGCTTTACACAGAACTCCAGGTAATCCTCTGATTTATAGCTGCATGTGCCACTCCCTCTTAACCCACTAGGTCTGAGGATCAGAGCCCCTGGGAACTGCAGAGGAGATGTGAATGAGATCCTCCCTCCAATGCATGCTCTTCATAAAGTATTTTGAGCTTCAACTTCTAGGCCCAAACATTTAGTCTTTTAATGTGTCCCATCAACATTCTATCTTCAGTAATTTTTCTGCAATCTCTCATTGCTTGTGATCATCTGCTTTAAACTTTTTGCTGCATGTGCTATGTTTTGTCCTTTTCCTCTTTTATTCCAAGATAGAAAGAAGCAAAAAAAAAAAAAAAAAAAAAAAAAAAAGAAAGCATTGCAGGCATTTTGACTTTCAATGTTTATGTTGTTATATTATTAAATAACTGTTTTTCTTCAAATTATTTTTTAAACTTTTAAGTTCAGGAGTATCAAATTATTTCTGAAAGTAATTTATTATGTGCAACAAATTTATACTGAAACCAGCTTAGACAGATTTACTAAGGAGATTAATTTATTTCAAATTATGATTTTATAATGTGCTTATTTTATTCCTCTTTTGGAGAAAACACTTTCCCCTTTTCAAGATGGTAAAATCAGTCCCTATCTCAAAATAAGCAGAAAGTCTACCTTGTCCCTACATCTGCAAAGATATAAAATAAATGTCTCTCATTATTTCACCAAAATGTAAAGGAAACAAAGTTCTAAAGTCCAGAAAACCAAGCAGAGGTTGCTAGAAATATTTTAAAAAGCAAGAAGAGATGTTTTTCTGAAATAACCAGAGAACACGTTATGATGTTCTCTGATTAAAAAAAGAAAGAGAAAAAAATCACACACTATGTCTATATAGGAAGCTGCAAGATTGGTTTACAAAGCCATGAGAATAAAAATGGCAGTTTATTTAAATCTTGGAGAGTTGGAACCAAATTAAACTGATACAAAGCCTGAAGCTTGAGAAAAATAGAGCCATTTCCTTATTTAGGTATACCAAATCCATATAGTCAATAAACATGATATATTTCAACAGTTACTGCTTTGTTAGAGTCACTTTCATGAGACACAGCTTAAGCACTGTCCTGATAGCACAACTCTTTGAAGTATTATTATTCCAATTTAGCAGATGAGATAGTCAACACAATACACATTCAGTGATTTGTGCAGGTAACATAAGTAGTAAGTAGCATACCAAAAACCCTGCATATTTCCATCATCAATAATCTGGAAGCCATTATCCTAAATGAATTAATGCAGGAGCAGAGAACCAAATACCACATGTTCTGACTTATAAGTGGGAGCCAAACATTGAGTACACATGGATATACAGATGGAAACAATAGACACTGAGACTACTAAGGGAGAGACGAGGAAGGGGGTAAGGGTTGAAAAACTACATATTGGGTACTATGCCCACTACCTGGGTGATGGGAATCACTTGTACCCCAAACCTCAGTGTCACGCAATGTACTCATGTAACAAACATGCTCATGTACCCCTGGAATCTAAAATAAAAGTTAAAATTAAGAATAATCACAATCATCCATTTGTTCTCTACCCCGGCTGCACTTTAGAATTCTCCCTGAGAAACTTTGAAAGAAAGAACAGAGATGGGAAGCAAAGACAGAGGGAGGGAGGAGAAGGGAAAGGAAGGAGGGAGGAGGGAGGAAGGAGGAGGAAAGGAAGGAAGGAAGGAAGGAAGGAAGGAAGGAAGGAAGGAAGGAAGGAAGGCAGGCAGGCAGGCTATCATTTTCTAAGATTATAATTTAAATGGTTTGGAAAAATGTCTAGGATATGGTGTTAATTTTAGAGAGATATTTAGGGCATTCTAATGTATAGCCAGTGATGAGAACCATTGTCCTAAATCAATAATTCTCAAGCTTAATGTGCATACGAATCCCAAGGGAAGTTACTAAGATTCAGGTTCTAAGACAGTAAATGTTGACGCTGACTCAAAACAAAAGTTCCCTGGGCCATAAGCAAAATCACCTGTAAGTTACCTTGTATAAGAAGCTTCACTGAGGCACCTACATTCAAAGGTCTTTTGTTACTAAGAAAAAGACAGGATAAATAGCAAAAAGGTTTTCATTCAATTACAGCGAAAGTATATATCATCTAAAATATCCCTCAAGTAGTACTTCAAGTAGAGACCATTGGTCTAAAATTTATGTGTAGAGGGGAAAGAGCTGGGAGAGGAAAAGTTGAGGGTCTTAAAGTAAGAAATGGGTCGAGAGGAGTGATACTGTGAACACAAGAGGAAGTGTTAGCATCAAACAGGAAGAGTAGCAGGTGCCAATCAAAATACCTTGTTTCAGGGTAGGCAGAATACTGATGGAGTTTTCCTCTGTACATCCTTGTTGGCTCTGTGAAGTAAGAGTAAAGTAATGTTTTACTGAGAAGAATATTTGTAGAATTGGGAGCTTAAGAAAAAGATAGAAGATTAGGATAATTACCAGAGATTAAAAGAATGATCTGACTAGAAACAACTACAAGTACAAGGATTGCCAGGAAGAATGTGAACACAGCTCTGACTGGGCTGAAAATCATGAATTAGTGAAGGCACCACACAATTTTACTGTTTCCTTTAAACAGTACTTCACAGTACTAAGCTCATGGATGAATTCAATCCAAGATAGGGTGTTGTGTTAGAAAATAACTGTTAGAATATAATAGTTATTGCATATTAAATATTTAAATTATATTTCCCAAAGATCTCTTTGGAAAGATAAAACAAGCCATATAAAAACCATTGTAGTTAATCTTATTGATAGGCCTTAATATTTACTGGAATCTCAGAAAAAAATTAAATAAATCAATAGCAGGTAATTAGGAAAACCCCATAAGATTAATTTAAAAAGGTAAGTCTCAGTAGTTAAAATCTGATGTAGTGTCTGTTAAAAATTAAAACATGTATTAAAGTCTCTACAGAAGGAAGCCAGTGTTTACTTCCAAAGGCACAGTGAGAGAGTTTGCAGACTGCGTTAGAAACAATAGTCATATGCAGTGACTTCAGGAGTGACAGTCCCAGAACTGATGCATGTATCCACACAAATAATTTTTAACATGCACTTTTCAAAAAAGAAAAATATAATTAGTGTGAAATACTTATAAATGTCTTCCCACTCCCCACCACCCCACACACACTGTCCCTGCTGTCCCAAAGACAGCAGATCAGTGGCATTGTTAGCATGCCTCTCCCACTTGGAGAAATAAAATAGTGTGCAGATATTCATGCTGTGAACTTATTCCCAAGAAGCAGTATGGGAACTTAACAAGAAAACTATACAAGACCACAGGCCCTTTTAAAGAAACAGCAGGCTGCAGCCTACAATGTGAGCTAGGCAGAAAACTGTGAGTCGCCAGAGTATGAGTTGGGAGAGACTGTGTCTGGGATACACACCCACACTGGGGAACCTGGCAATCCAAGCCACAGGGGAAAGCTTTAACCCTACCCAGCACTGGAACTAATTCACTGAAAAGTGGGGACTGTATAAAAAGGCGTGGCATTGGGATGTGCTTTGCATGCACTCCCAGACTCTCCAGGAACAGTGAGAAGCCATTCCTGATCCTACCTCACAGGGGACCTCCCAGAAGTCTGCTAGCTCACTGAGACAAGACTTGGTGAGAGGCCAGATGCAGTGTCTTATACCTGTAATCCCAGCACTTTGGGAGGCCCAGGCGGGCTGGTGCTTGAATTCAGAAGTTCAGCCTTGGCAATGTGGCAAAACCCCATCTCTATAAAAAAATACAAAAATGTTTGTATTTGTATTTGTATTTTGTTGTGGTGTCTGTAGTCCCAACTACTTGGGAGGCGCTGAAGTGGGAAGATCACTTGAACTTGGAGGCAGAGGTTGCAATGAACTCTGTCTCAAAAAAAAAAAAGTTAGTGAAAGAGGCTTCCAACTGAGATTCATGATATAATCTCAAATGGGAGCTAACCCCCTTAGCCAGAACCAAGGAGCCAGTGGGAAACGAGTGCTATGTAGCCACAGTGAAGGATCTGGGCACCGCGCTTCAGGGGCATACTGGAAAGGGTATGGCCCAAGAGCCATGATTTCGGTTTCAATGGGGAAGACTTATGACCTGGGGCAGTTTTGGATTCCAAGCACAGGGTGTCGGGCCCCCAGCTAGCTGCTGCTAGTGGAAGACTGTGGGTGTGATACCTGCCTCACCAAGTGCATAGGAGCTGAGTGGAGCTTACTGCAGCCTGCAACCCTCCACTCCACATGTGGATTCTTTTGTACAGCAGAGGCAGCTGCACTTCACCTTGGAACATTATCTCAGTAACCCGAAAACTGCCCTCTGATGCCACTGGGGCCTCTGCTTGCTCCTGCATGTGGGAAGCCAGCATATGAACTTACTTGACCCAACCCCCACCTGGCTTTGCCCCTCCATTCATCAGAGTAGCTTAACACAAAGGACAGGGACTTTTTGAAGTTCTATGGCCCTACCCATTGCCTGAGACACCAGAGTACCTCCCATGTAAAATGTGGGGCAAACACAAATCCTACTGCTACCAACACAGCTGGTGCTCTTTTGCAAGTGCCATCTCCTGGCTGGAGGCCAACCAGCACAGCATCCACAGGCAGAATAACACAGTACCAAGGAGGGTATTTTGCATATTAAAAGGCTAGGGTGGGAAGGCCAGTTTTCTCACAGGCTACATGAGAAACAGGCCTGGTCAGACCTGAGCCCTATGCAAATCAGACACCACCTCCTCCAGTCTGCTCATATAAATGGCCACTTTTCTGTGGCATAGGGGATCTCCTCTCTCAGCTTTGGAGCCCTCCTCCCTCTGTCTCTGGACAAGGGAGCTTCTTCCTTTTTTCTTCTCCCTTCCTTCTTGCCTATTAAACTCTCCACTCCTTAAAACCGCTCCACGTGTGTCCGTGCAGTCTTATCTAATTCAGCATGAGACAAGAGCCCTGGCGTTCCTCCACTCATCAGAGCCATATCATCAGGTCCCCTACTCCTAAGGGAAGGGAGAGTGCATCTCATCAAGGGAGCACCTTGTGGGACAAAGTAATTCAGACTGTAGGACTTGAGTTTCAGAACTTTCCATTTGTGGAAAATTTCTTTCAGCAGAGGCACAGGTGCGATGGTGGGCCTGGTGGGGAATGTCTATAACTCTACCTCAATAGTCAGGCAGCCCTGGTACTCATGAAGGGTTTTGGAGAACAAGACTTCTTCTCCTCCTCACTCACCACTGCAGACACACAGAGTCTCGACATAGGTGTACCCATAGACAGCCTCTCTGGAGCACTTCAGGGTGACTGCATCCTCACAGGAGGAGTGTGCTCCAGGTTCAGGCTTGCATAAGGAGAAGTCACATTCTCTCTCTACACCAAACATCAGCATTCTTACAGCTGAAAAGAGGTGCCTGTCTGGTCTGAATATCCAGAACCCTGGGTCGGAAGTGTGACTGTGAGGTGGAAAGTATTCCTGCTGGTGTGGTGGGGGAGCTGAGATGGCTCCCTCTCTTCTCCCTGAAAAGACGTCAGTGTGTTTAACTGAGAGCTCCTCTAGCTGTTTCGGTCAAGGCTGGGACCTGTGCCCACCATTGGGGTATTATTGCATTTAACCACTTGCTTCAGCTGTTAGCAGTTTTTACCCACAGACACTCCTTACTGGGCTGAAACCTGAACTGTTCAACCCTGTGAATAAAATACTGGAAGAATGAATGAATGAATAAACAAATAAATGCACACCACTGAGAAATGAGATAATCTTCATGAGACCTCTGCTATTCTGCTCCCATAGAAGGCAGTGAACCAGTTCACACACCAAGTATACTGCTACTACAAACATCACTGGAGAAAGCCATTATACATAGACTCTTTGTAACCAAGGATTTCATATGCAACCTTCACAACTGAAAGCACTCAGAGGCAAATTATGTTACAATAAACTGTAAACATTAAAGTCATATCCTCAAATGGAAAAAAATTAAAAAATACAATTATGAAATATAAATTTAAAAATATTCAGAAGAAATGGTCTACCCAAACTATAAGAAACCAGAAAAATAATTCTGGCAATATGATAAGGCAGGGTCCTATAACATCCCCAGAAGATCACACTAGCTCTCAGCAATGGATTCAAACCAAGATGAGATCTTCCCAATACTACATAAAGAAATGAAAAAGGTTATTATTAAGTTACTCAAGGAGATACAAAAGAAAGATAACATAAGGAAATTTTTAAAGCTGATTCAGAATATGAATGAAAATATTTCTAAAGAGGTAGATATTTTAAAGAAAAAACAATTAGAGCTTCTGGCAATGAAAGGGAAACTTAGGGAATCCCAAAAGGCAGTGGAAAGTTTCAGCAGTAGATCAAGTAGAAGAAAGAATTTCAGAGCTTAATGACAAGGCTTTCAAATTAATCCAATTGACAAAAATTAGGAAAAAAGAATTTTAAAAAATTAACAAAGCCTTCAAGAAATGTGGGATTATGTTAAATGGCCAAATCTTAGAATCACTGGTGCTCTTGAGGGAAAAGAAAAAGCAAAACTTTTGGAAAATTTATTTGAGGAAATAGTTTAGGGAAACTTTCATGAATTAAATAAATGAACCTCAAAGAACCCCTGGCAGTTCATCGCAAGAAAGACATCACTGAGGCATATAGTCATCAGGCTATCTAAAGTCAATAGAAGGAAAGAATTCTAAGGGACGTGAGATAGAAACATCAGGTAACCAATAAAAAAAAAAAAAAACCTGTCAGACTAAGAGCAGACTTTTAAGCAGAAACCTTAGAAGCTAATAGGGATTGGGGTCCTATCTTTAGTCTCATTAAACAGAATAATAGCCAAGAATTTTGTATCCACCAAAACTAAGTTACATAAATGAAGGAAAAATAAACACTTTTACAGATAATTAAATGCTGAGAGAATTTGTCACTACCAGGTCAGACCTACAAGCAATGCTAAAAGGAGTTCTAAATCTTGAAACAAAAGATTGATATCCACCAGAATAGAAACTCTTGAAAGCATAATAATCACAGGGTTTATAAAATAATAATGCATTGAAGGAAACAAAGTAACTAGTTAGCGTCAACATGTTGACTGTCACAGTAACTTACATCTCAATGTTAACGTGAATGTAAATAGTCTAAATGTTCCCTTTAAAAAATACAGATTGGCAGAATGGATTAAAAAAAAATCACAAACCAAATATCTGCTGTCTTCAAAAGACACATCAGGCAGGTAAGGAATTTTATAAACTCAAGGTAAAGGGATGGAAGAAGAGGCTCCATGCAAATGGAAACCAAAGCAAGCAGGAGTAGCTATTATTACATAAGATAAAACAGACTTTAAAGCAACAACAGTAAAAAAAAAAAAGACAAAGAAGGTAATTATCTAATGATAAAAAGATCAATTCAACAAGAAGCTACAACAATCCTAAATATATATGCATCTAATTATGGAGCTCCCAAACTCATAAAACAATTACTCCTAGCCTAAGAAAAGAGGCAAACAATAACACGCTAATAGTGTGGGATTTCAACACTCCACTGACAGCAATAGACAGCTGTTGAGGAAGAAGGTAAATAAAGAGACACGGGATTAAAACTATAACCTAGAGCAAATAGACATAATAGATATTTACAGAATATTCTACCCAAGAACTGCAGAATATACATTCTTTTCATCAGCACATAAAGCATTCTCCAAGACAGACCTTATTACAGACCACAAAACAAGTATTAATACATTTTTTAAATCAAAATTGTGTCACATATCTTCTCAGACCACAGCAGAATCAAACTAGAAATTAATTCCAAAAGAAACTCTCAAAACTACACAAATACATAGAAATTAAACAATATGCTCCTGAATGATTTTGGGGTTTACAATAAAATCAGGATGATATGAAATCAGGATTTAAATGAAATCAGGATTTAAATATTCTTTGAAATAAGTAATAACAAACAGTGATACAAATTATCAAAACCTCTGGAATACAGCAAAAGCAGTGAAAAGAGGAAAGTTTATAGTGCTAATGCCTGTACCAAAAAGCCTGAAAGATAGCAAGTTAACAACTTAACCGCACACCTCAAGGAACTAGAAAAACAAGAACAAACTAAACCCAAATCTAGCAGAAGAAAAAAACTAACAAAAGTCAGAGCAAAACTAAATAAAATTGAAAACAAAATACAAAATACCAATGAAAGGAAAAGTTGATGTTTTGAAAAGACGAACAAATTAATAGACCATTGTATACATTAACCAGGAAAAGATTCAAATAAGCTCAGTTAGAAATGAAAATGGAGACATTACAACTGACACTGCAGAAATGGAAAAGCCCATTTGAGACTACTGTGAACATCTCTGTGCACAAAACTAGAAAATCCAGAGGAAATGTATAAATTCCTGGAAACATACAACCCTAGCTTGAATCAAGAAGAAATAGGAATCCTTAACAGATCAGTAACAAGCAGTGACATTGAATCAATAATAAAAAACTTACCAACAAAAAACAGACTGATTCACAGCTGAATGAAACCAGACATTCAAAGAAAAATTGGTACCCATTCCACTATACCTATTCCAAACGACTGAGGAAAGAAGGACTCCTCCCTGATTCATCGTATGAATCCAGTATCACCGTGATACCAAAGCCAGAAAAGGGTATAACAAAAAAAGAAAATTACAGTCTAATATCCCTGATTAACATAGATACAAAATCCTCAACAAAATAGTAGCAAACTGAATCCAACAGGGATTACCAAAACCAAATTTAAGGAGAACAAAAATAAATCATGGGACCTAATTTAACTAAAAAAGCTTCTGTGCAGAAAAAGAAATAATCATCAGAGCAAACAGACAATCCACAGAATGGGAGGAAATATTCACAAAGGACTAATATCAAGATCTACAAGAAACTCAAGTAAATAAGAAAGAAAAAAACTCATTAAAAAGTGGGCAAATGACATGAATGTGTTTTTCAAAAGAAGATACACAAATGGCTAACAAACATGAAAAATAATAACTATAAAAAATAATAAAAAATAACTCTGCATCACTAATCATCAGGGAAATGCAAATTAAAAAGAAATACCAACTTACTGCAGCCAAAATGATCATTGTTAAAAAAATAAATAAAAACAATAGATCTTGGTGTGGATGTGGTAGAAAGGAAATGCTTATATACTGCTAGTGGGAATGTAAATTAGTACAACTTTATGGAAAACAATATGGTAGTTTCTCAAAGAACTAAAAGTAGATCTGCCGTTCGATCTAGCAATCCCACTACCAGTTATCTATCCAAAGGAAAAGAAGTCATTATATCAAAAAGATACCTGCATGTGTTTATTGCAGCATAATTCACAACTCTAAAGATATGATAACAATCTAAGTGCCCATCAAGCAATGAGTGGAGAAAGAAGATGTAGTAAATATATACCATGGATTACTGCTCAGCCATAAAAAAAAGAACAAAATAATTTCTTTTGCAATAAACTATAATGGAACTGGAGACCATGATTTTAAGTGAAGTAACTCAGGAATAGAAAACCAAATACCAAATGCATTCTCTTGTAAGTATGAGTTAAGCTGTGGGTATGCAAAGGTATACAGAGTCAGTCATCAATGGACATTGGAGACTCAGAAGCAGGGAGATTTAGGGGAATGGTAAGGAATATAATGCTACGCACTGGGTACAATGTACATTATTTGGGCAATGGGTATATTAAAATTTCAGACTTTACCACGATACAATTCATCCATGTAGCAAAAGAACACTTGTACCCCTGAAGCTATTAAAATAAAATAATAATGATAATATAAATATCAATAAAATGATAAATTGCTGTGACTCAGAATCTTGAAATAATTCAAAAATATTCTCATTTCTAAATAAGACAAGTAGCAATAAATGATAGATCAAAGCAACTATTAGTTTTAAGTTTTCATCTTTTAAAATATAAAAAGTATTGATATAAATAGAAAACACAATTGTTATCAACAATATCAATAGTGTTGATTAAAACCAAAAATGTAAGTTCAAAATTTTACATAATGAGGCCTTGGTTAAGCTAAGTTGAAGATTACATATGTCTTAAAAGAGAAATGAGGAGAGAGATCCAAGATGGCCGATTAACAACAGCTCAGGATTGTAGCTCCCAGTGAAAGCGCAGAGAGCGAGTGGACGCCGCACTTTCAGACGAATTTTTGTTGCCCACAGACTAGGAGATTCCCGGCGGAGGAGC
>CAUYLG010067847.1:0-22035 GCA_963573385.1 Cacajao melanocephalus
TGTTCTCCTTGTGGGGACGGGACCAGCCAAGCTGGAGTCGTCCCGTATACTCCGCGCCGAGAAGCCCCGTGCTGGGGCGCCGGCAAAACAGCCGCGCCGGCCAAAAAAGTCGCGCTGGCGACCCGTGTGGCTCCTCCGCCGGGAATCTCCTAGTCTATGGGCAACAAAAATTTGTCTGAAAGTGCGGCGTCCACTCGCTCTCTGCGCTTTCACTGGGAGCTACAATCCTGAGCTGTTGTTAATCGGCCATCTTGGATCTCTCTCGTATTTATCTATTAAGTGAATAAAGCAATATGAAGATCACCAGCAAACAGATAAACATATGGTGGTATTCATACAATGGAATACTCTTCCATAATATAAAGGAATGAGCTATGGATGGTCCAGGAACTGCTTTCAAGATCTTCTCTGACAACATAGATGACTCTCAAGTACTGTGTTCCCATTTGTAAATAAAAATGTGGGAAAGAATATATACATGTATTTGCTTATAAACTCTATATGCACAGAAAGAAACACAGGAAATTATTACCTAGATTGTCTATGGAGAGGGAACTGGGTACCTGGCAGACAAGAGTAGGAGGGAACATTTTACAATGTCCTTTTTTATACCTTCTTATATTTAAAATTGCAAAATATATTACATGCTCAAAATAAAAATAGAACAGCTTATATCACTATTTCTAAATATTACATGTAGTTTTCCTCTCTGGCTATTTTCTTTTCAGTTTTTATACCACTTATTTAGCCCAGGTACATAAATGGAAAAAAATATGCTTAAAATTATGTCATTTGCAAAAAATAAACCAATATTTAGATGTTTCAGAGCTAGTATGTTTTTGTTGGATTCTAATTTAGTTCTACATGGTATCAGACTAACTACTCTGTATGATATCTGACCTTTGCGATTTGTTGAGACTTGTTTTATGGTTGAGCATATGGTCAATTTGTAAGAGTTTAATGCGTGCAAGATAAATGTGTACTCTGAAGTTAGGCATAGTGTTTTCTGTATATGTCAATTAGCACAGGTTTGTTTACCATGTTCAAGTTCTGTGGATCTCTGGGGTTTTTCATCTGCGTGATAGAACAGAAGTATGTTTGAAACTTTTACTTTAGTTGTGGATGTAAATTTTTCCTTTTACAGTTCTTACTTTATATGTTTTGAGCCTATATTATTTGATACATATGTATTTTGAATTGTGCTCTTTGATTAGTTAGAAAAGTCTCTCTCTTCAGTAATGCTTCTTAAAGTCCATTTTGTCTGATATTACATAGCTATATCAGCCTTCTTTTGGCTAGGTTTTATAACTTTTTAAATTCTTTCACTTCCAGTCTTTTTATGTCCTTATATTTAAAGTGTGTCTCCAGAAAGAAAGAAAGAAAGAAAGAAAGAAAGCTTTCTTTCTACCTATATTTCAATATACCTATATTACAAACATGTTAATGTAACCCTAAAACTAAAATAAAAGTTAAAAATTAATAAAGTGTGCCTCTTCATGAAAACTTGCTTAGCATCATTAGTCATTAGGGAAACACAAATTAAAAACACAATGAGATACCACCACATACAACGTATCTGATATAATTGCTAAAATTAAAAATACTAACAACACTAAGTATTATTGAAAATATGGGAAAAACTGAAACACTGATTGTACAAACATGTTAAAACACTTTCACTGGGCATTTACCCAAGAGAAATGAAAGAATGTATCCATATAAAGATTTGAACACAACTGTTTACAGCAACTTTATTTGTAATAGCCAAAAACTGAAAACAACTCAAATGTCCAGAGACAGGTGGATTAAAAAAAAAAAACTGTGTTATATCCATGCAATGGAATACTCCTCTATAATAAAAGGGAGTAAACTACTAATACACAGTGCAATATAGATGGATTGCAAAATAATTCTGTTGAATGAAAGAAGCCAGACAAAAAGAGATATATTGTATGATTCTATTTATATAAAACTCTAGAAAATGCAAATTGATCCACAGTGACAAAAAGCAAATACCAGCAGAAGGAGGGTAAGAATTAAGAAGGGCATGAAGAAACCTTTTTATTGTAGTGATGGTTTCATGGTCCTATACATATGTCAAAACTTGTCAAATTGTATACTTTAAATATGTGCAGCTTATTGCCTGCTAATTATACTGTTTTTAAAAGTAAAATGTGCTTCTTTTAAGTAACATAATTTTTTTTTAAATGTAGTCTGATGACCTTTGTCTTTTATTAGAGAATTTAATCTGTTTACATTTAATAACTGATATAGACCAGGCATAGTGGCTCATACCTGTAATCCCAGCACTTTGGGAGGCCAAGGCAGGTAGATCATTGGTCAGGAGTTCAAGACCAGCCTGGCCAACATGGTGAAATCCCGTCTCTACTTAAAATACAAAAATGAGCCAGGCATGGTGGCAGTCCCAGCTACTCAGGAGGTTGAGGCAGGAGAATCGCTTGAGCCAGAGAAGTGGAGGTTGCAGTGAGCCGAGATTGTGCCACTGCACTCCAGCCTGGGTGACAGAGGGAGACTCCATCTCAAAAAACAAAACAAAAGAAAAAAAAAACAAAACCTGATATATTTGGGTATAAATGTTCAATCCTATTGTGGATTTTTTTCCCTTTTGCCCACTTGTTTCTTCTTGCTGTAGGCATTGCAACAATACATGTTTGACTTATTAGAATCGTAGTATTAATTAGTACTTTTACCATTTCCCAGATGATATAATATGGGCTTTAAATCATATGAAATCCATTTACGCCTTACACCTTTTGTGTGTCATTGATGTTTTCATTCTACGTATATTTTAAACTTCATATTATTATCATTATGTTATACAGTCACTATCATTTAAATTTATTTATGTTTACCCTTTTGGTGTATTTCAATGCTTTCAGCACTTCTGTGTTTCCATCTGGGACTGCTTTTCTTCTGCCTCAAGAGCTCTCTTTACTATTTATTTTAGTATGGCTCTGCTGGTAATAAATTCTCTCCATTTTTGTTTATCTGGTAAAATCTTTTTTCTTCATTGTTTATGAAGGATATTTTCACTAGGTAGAAAATTCTAGGTTATTAGTTCTTTTCTTTCAGCACTTTGAAGATGTCATTGCATTGGTTTGTGGATTTTACTTTTTCAGTAAATTGAGAAGTTAATGGTTGGTTGCGTTAGTACACTTTGAAGATGATGTGTCTTTTCCCTAGATGTTTTAAAGATTTTTCTCTTTGACTTTCAGTAGTTTTACTGTGATGTGTCTAGGTTTGATTTCCTCTTATTGATTCTGGTGGTCATTTATAGGGTTTTATGAATCTGTGTCTGGTATTTTTGTCAGCAGTATTCCTTTAAATATTACTTCGGCTCGTTTCGTCTCTCCTCCTCCTTTGGGATCCAGCTTACGTAGGTTACATCTGTTACCTTATAACTCAACATACTTTTCTGGAAAGACTCTCTTTTCTTTAAAAACAAGACACTCAAATTACAGGTGTTCTCTTAGGTGATTATGCTGCTTCATCAGTAGATGATTATTGTCAAGACGGAAACTACATGATGATATATAAAGCCTGGGGAGGGGAGCTGTCTCTGAAGACATTGAGGAATCCTTCTCTAGTCTTGCTGGAACCCTCAAACACTTAAGCCATCTAATAAATATTCTGCTGTCTTCAGAGGACTTTTCTAAGTGAAAGGGATTTGGGACTCCTCTGTGAGGAAGAAACGTAAGTTCTATGCCTTGCTAATAAGGGGCAAACTTTTCTTTGTAGTCATGTTTCCACTTGTTGAATCCGTTTTACACAAGTTGTACAGTTACGGCTTGCCTGTTTATAAGAAGAGACAGAAAATATGAGAAACAATAAAACCTGAAATAAGCTACTGTAAGGCCACAAGTTGAAGAACTTATGAGGAATTTATTCGAGACTTTATGGCTGAAAATATGTATGCGTATATGTTTATGAGGGTATAGAGATATATAGATACATGTGTAGATATATAGATACATAAAGTTTCCTGCAGAAATTCATTTTGTAGACTTTTAAAAGTGCACTTTGCTAAAAGTATCCAAGAATGCATTTCAGAAAAAGCCTTAGATTTCTTTTCTGTGGTCAACTCCAGGAACTACTCACTCTTGAGCTAGACCTGTGTTTTCAGCCCTTATCCATGCCATGCACAGTGATCTAACCCTTTGGTAGCTACATCACTCAGAGCCAGTTTTTTATAACAAATTTTTCAACCTTGATTTTTAAAAAATGCTGCCCTGCCCTAACCTTGTAATTTAGAAAGTTTGGGAAGAGGGGTGTATAGCATCCTTTCACTGCTCACTTGAAGTAAATCATTTCTAGTCCTAAAACAATGGCTGTTTTGCAAGGTTTAATTATACCATATGTCGTGGTTGCATTCACCTGTACACCCACAAATGTCTTTAATTAATATTTATTACTAGCTTTGTGCTTTACACTGTGTTTGTGGAGTGTTTTACAATCAGTTGTTTGTTACCAAGAGTAAATTACATGTTTCTTTTCTTTACCCCACCCCTTTCACTGTTGTTTAAAACATGTCAGATTCAGGAAAACCTCAAGAGACCCAAACCTCTTTCAATGCTTATAGATACGGTTTTTTTTTTCCTTAAATCAGTTTTAAAATCTATCCAACCATTTTGGCTGCTGGCCATATCAGCAGATAATGAAAGGATTTTCCTTGAAGGTCGACAGCCAGGGAGAGCCTTCCAGGGCTGTTTGGTTTCCTAGTACCGCTGCTGGAGTAGCTTGCGGTGCTGACTTGATCTGCTTGGAGATTCTTGTGCATCTTTGCCCTTTAGAGCTGGAAAGGTGCTCAGGACTATATAGCCCAGCCCCTTCGGTTTACGTTTAATGAAACTAAGACCCAGCCTAGTCAACTCACGTGCTTGAACTCAAGCAAATGGCAAATGGCAAAACTCAGGACTCTATCAGTTAGTTTTCGTTCTTTTTCTTTGTCCTTCTAGACACATCTTTTTTAAAGAAATGAGGCAGCATGATGGTTAAAATGCTTAAAGTGAGAATGAGAAAAACCGATGTCTACATACCATGAAATGGTTTAAAAGTTTAAAATGCAATGTCTTCTTCATTACGCCCTTTTTTACTAATTTTTTTTTCTCAAAATCTGGCTCAGAAACCCTGTTTTAAAAGTTTCCTAAACATTCCTAGGCAGAATTAGTAACTCTTTTCTCTTTGCTCACAAGGAACTATGCATATACCTGTGTTAGAATACTTATCATATTATAAGTGTTCAATTATTCATCTGCCCTCCTCCCACCTCAGTGGATCAGGCTTCTTGGGAGCAGCAGCATCATTGTCTTCAACTTCAATCCCTAGTGCTTGGCAAAGAGCCCAGCACTTAGTATGTTCTTAATGTGGAATGAATGCATGAATGAATGAATGAACCAACCACTCCTTCACAGTCTTGCACTATCAGTGAATCTTATGCTTTATGGGACATAAAAATACCCGGAATTGCTGGCTTAAAATACAGTTTTCCAGGCCATACCACAAGAGATGCTAATACAGGACTGGGGAGGGTCCAGGAATTTGAATTTTTATTTAAGTAGCTGATATAATGCAAATGGTCCAGCAGCCACACTTTGCAAGCTCTACTCTATGATTGGTAGTGGTTTGTAGTCCCAGTTGTTCATCATAATTATCTGCTGATCTGAATAAAAGCATAGAGCTTCTCTGCCCACTCCCTACCACCCATCCATCACCACCATTCTGACTCTTTGGTCACAATAGGTGTTGACATTTTAAACAAATCCCAAGGCTCCTTTCCAGTAAATGTGTGAAGATAAAGAAGAAAATATTTATTAACTATTTTGAGTTCCTTAGAAGAAGGGTATCTTACCTCATTAAGGAAATATTATCATGATACAAATCTAGCATCATGAAACTTATCTTGGACATGTCAAATTTGGTCTGAGAATCAAATGTAAAGGAAAATAAAAGCTACACACAATACCTGCATGGAAATACAGCCTGCTTTGGTTGTGTTCCTTTTTGTGGAGACAGGTGTCCTCCTTCACTAGGACCAGGGTAGAGATGAAGAGGGTTGATTTAGACACTGGGGTGCTATATGTTCTTTTGGGACTGAAGTTCCACATTAGGAAACTTCACAGCTGACATTTACATAACTTTTAAACATCCCAAGTAGTATGCTCTGTCTGCACACTATTTTTTATATATGCAATTTGTTTGTTTGTTTGCTTGTTTGTTTGTTTTGAGACAGGGTCTCCCTTTGTCACCCAAGCTGGAGTGCAGCAGGCATGAACACAGGGCACTGTAGCCTCAACCTCCCAGGTTCAAGGAATCCTCCCACCTCAGATCCCCGAGTAGCTGGGACTACAGGCACACACCACCATACCTGGCTAATATTTGTATTTTTTGTAGAGACTGGATTTCAACATGTTGCCCAGGCTGGTCTCGAACTCCTGAGCTCCAGTGATCCACCTGCTTTGGCCTCCCAAAGTGTTAGGATTACAGGCGTGAGCCACAGAGCCCAGCCATATGCTTTTTTTTTTTTTTTTTAAATTATGAACTTACGTAATTTCACAGGAGACAGACCTAAATAAGGTAGTTATTAAACTACTTTGTTACTATGGAAAGGATTTCTGATCCTTATAGTATATTTCCACATATACTGTTATATTGTTGTGTGTTTGTATTTGGTTGCTCATATATAGCTTACTTTGTATGCAGGTTTCCATGGGTCAACCTAATTTATATTTTTGTCATTTTAAGTGGAAAAACGATATCCCATGCATTTTATATATTATTTGTTCAGTGTTCTTTCTAATGTGGGATGCTTTGGTTATTTCCAATTATTTGCTATCATGCTATTATATACAGAGTTCTGATGTTCATTTTTGCTCAAAATTCTATTTTTGTTTGTATGAATTCCACAGTGCATATTCCCCAAAGCAAGATAGTTAGATAAAAGAGTAACAACAGTTTTATAGTTCTGGTTGCATATTACAGTATTACTTTGCAGAGACACAGAGCCAATATACATCCCCAGCAGGGGTATGAAACAAGCTGCTTTTCCCACAGCTTGACCAACATGACATTTTATCATTCCAGCCTATTTCTGCTAGCTTAATATGTGTGTAGGTCCTCACTAGAGACATTTTATTTTGAAGTTCTTCAAGTGATATGAAGCAATTCTTTTCCACGTGGAATGATTCACTATTTTCATTTTAGGGACAAACCATTCATTCATATTTGGCAGTTTTGAAGTGACAGGTTTAACTGCCTTCTGTATAATTGATTCTCTAGGGAGAGAAAATAGCAGTGCTATTAGGTATTGGGTTAGGCTCAAAGTGTCGAGAAGATTAGTTGTGTAGTTCTGAATTAGGAGAGCCATACGTGGAGGCCTGGAACAGAAATACCAGTTGGCCCTGTTTAAGAAGACTAGAGAGCACGAACATTCTGATTTCATGATGACAAAAATACCGGAATTTTGGCGTAGGACAGCAGATCTTGCTTCAAAATGAAAGCAAGACTCTGTCCCTCTTGCCTCTTTGATCCTCTCACAATGCCACTTTCTTTCCTGAACATTTTCAGATATTCTTATTTCAGATAGACTACTCTGGTCTATAATAGGAACGGTTTTAGAATGGCCGTGAAAGGAAGACATGTTATTTGAGAGCTCCTGGGGGAAGACCTGGAGGCAGCAGTCTCAGGAGACGTCAGTGTTATCTGTAAAAAGGTCAGCTTGATCACAGAGAAGGGCCTTGGCTTGGTTGTGCCGGCCCTCTGTGGCTTATGATCCTCTTTTCAAGTAAGCAAATAAATGATTGCAGTGTTGGTTTGAGTTCCTATGGTGCCAAACACAAGATACATTGTTGCTCATGCAATACAGATCTTTTGTTTTGGACAGTGGTCTAATCTGTTGATATTTTAAAAATGGGTGACTGTCCAACTTATAATTAAAATCAGTCTATCAAGCACTTGGAGACAAAATCTGAGGTTATTCTTTCATTCCTAGTTGTCATACTAATTTTTTACTTTTGTCATAAACATACTAATTTGTCACTTTTGTCTCTGTAGAATATTTACACACACATCTATCTCTATCTATACCTATATAATTCTATCTAGATAACTCTATCTATATAATTCACATACTACCAAATTCACCCATGTGTACAGTTCAGCGATTTTTAATGTATTCACAGTCATCACCACAATCAATTTCAGAACATTTTCATTACTCCAAACAGGAACCCCAAACTCATTAGCAGCCACTCCCCGTTTCTCTACAATATCCCCACCCTAGGCAACCACAAATCTACTTTCAGTCTCTGTAGATTTTGCAATTCTGGGCATTTCATATAAGGAATCATAGAACATGTGGTCTTTTGGTTTAGCTTATTTCACTTAGGATAATGTTTCCAAGGTTCATTTATGTTGTGGTGTATATAGGTACTCTTCCTTTTCATTGTTGAGTAATTTCCATTGTGTGGATATACAACTTTTTGTTAAGTCATTCAACAGTTGATGAACATTTGGATTTTTTCCATTTTTTGGCCTTTATGAATAATGCTGCTATGAACATTCATGCGTAAGTTTTTGTGGGGAAGTATGGTGTTTTTTTTTTTTTTTTGGTTTTTTGTTGTTGTTGTTGTTTTTTTTTTTTTTGCAACAGAGTCTTGCTCTGTCGCCCAGGCTGGAGTGGAGTGGTGCAATCTCTGTTCACTGTAACCTCTGCCTCTCAAGTTCAAGCGATTCTCATGCCTCAGCCTCCCAAGTAGCTGGGATTACAGGTATGTGCCACCATGCCTGCCTAATTTTTTTGTATTTTTAGTAGAGACAGGTTTTGGCCACGTTGGCCAGGCTGGTCTCGAACGCCTGACCTCAAGTAATCCACCCACCTCAGCCTCCCAAAGTGCTGGGATTACAGGTGTGAGCCACTGCACACTGCCAGAAGTATGTTTTCATTTCTCCTGGGTATATATATACCTATGAGTGGAATTGCTGGGATACATGGGAGCTCTGTTTAATTTTTCAGGAACCACCAGATTGTTTTCCAAAATGACTGCATCATTTTATATTCCTACCAACAGCATGTGCATGCCCCATTTTCTCCACATCCTTGCCAACACTTGTTATTGCCCCTCTTTCTTGTTATAGCCAGCCTAGTGGTTGTGAAATGGCATCTCATTGTGCTTTGATCTGCATTTCCTTCACAGCTAGTAAAATACTTACTTTCTATCCTAGTATTTTCTTATACTTTTAAAAAATTAAATAAAGAAAATGCTATAGAAAATTAAAGAGTATACTTACGCTACTGCTTTCTCTGAGGTTTCACACTTCCTTGCCTCATTATGTAAGGGACTACCACTAGGATGAATGTGCTCCAGCCTTATTCTTCCAATCTTCTCTCCATTTGTCATTCAGAATCCCGGGAAAGAGAGATGCTTCTCCTGCCGTGAGTTATGCGCCCACTCTTTTGATTTGTGTTTCTGCCTACACAGTGCACAGCATGAGTGCGGGCATCTTGAAAGGAAACTGGGATGCTCCTGAGGGAGAATAGATGCCAAAGTTGGGACAAGAACCCAGTTTCCTGCCTCTAGGTGTAACTCATTGCCAAGGCTGGGAACAAAGCCAACCATCTGAGAAACCTCATCACGTAGGGTAGTTAGTAAGTGTGCCCTAGCACACATTTTCACACAGAAAACATAATAAGCTTATATATAATAAGCTTTATTCATAATATTTAAGTATTACATATTATATTTAAAGTTACAATATTTTTAAATTTATATATACCCTTGTTGGACACAAAGCATGTTTAAAATATACGACCTCGTATGATCCTCAGTAATCTCTGTTAGTTTCTAATTATATTCAGTAGCGGTATTGGTATTGTATGTTTTCGCCTCATTGTGGTTTAAATACACTTTTGTGAACTAGCCTGAGAATCCAACCACCAATACAATGATGTCATGAGAAAATGTGCTCTGAGTTCCAAACAAATGGCTAACAGATGAATGCTCAGAAGTCAACCTGGTGGTAAGCTGGGGTATCACTGGCCAGCAGTCACTTGCCAGCAGGTGTGAGTAGACAGTGGGGAACAACTTCCTCTCATGTGTGTGGTTCCCGGCTCCCTGAAGTGTTGGCTGAGCATTGTCCATATGGCTGATGCAAAAGGATCACTCCACTAGGAGCAGTTTGGAAAAAACACAATAATTGGGAATTCCGGTAGCATCGAAGGTGCCTACAGGGAGGTAGAAGCATTCATATAACAGTTCTCCGGTCTTCTCTGCTGTAGCAGCCAGCCAGCCAAAAGCATTCTGCTGCTTGAAATGAGGATGGCTGGATCAAAATGGCAGCTCAGGGTTTGAAGGATTCTAGTCAGAGACCAGACATCTTCACATAGAGAGAACTCTGAATGGCTGGGGGAGAAGGATTCAAGTGCCCTGGATCTTTTCCTTGGGCCTCAAAGTCCTCCTTCTTCTGCCATCATCCTTCCAGTATTGGACAGGACCCTGACTGCAGGCATCATGGCCTCTGTGAACTTCTCAAGGGTATGTATTGTCAGATAAAAACTAGCATGTCCACTAACAGGCCACTGAGGGTACCTTAGTCAGTTCTGCTCACCGCCCAGCCAAAGCCTGTGTTTTATAACATGATATCAAAGATTGCATCTAAAATTGAGATGATTTCTCAAAATAATCGCTTCATTTTGATTTTTCTATTTTAATCCAAGGTATTCTTCAGCGGAAATAAGGAAACAATTTACTCTCCCACCAAACCTTGGCCAGTACCATCGACAGAGCATAAGCACCTCTGGCTTCCCCTCTCTTCAACTAGTAAGTATGAATTCCAGGTTTACTTTGCAAACAGTGAAGTGCAGAAGTGCCCAGGGTATGTGTTTGCCTCCTGCTCCTTAGATCTTCGTACCATCACCTCACATTCTCCAGCCACCAGATGCTAACTCTGAGACTGCTTCTGGACATCAAACAATATCCCTCTCTTCCTCTGCCAACCTGGACTTAGGGTGCCTAACAGGGCTTCTCGGAGCTGTGCGTTTGATGTCTCTAGACTAGCTTCCAGGCTACTCAGTCTCATCCAAATTATGGTTCATATTTGGGGGACGCAGGCTAGCTTGAAAACTTACCAAAATCATTTTCTTGCAAGTATAATTTACATATAATAAAATTCACACATTTTAGGTGTACAATTTGGTGAATTTGGCAATTTAGAGTCACTTAACCTTTACTCAGTCAAGATGTAGAACGCTTCCTTTATCCTAAAGAGTTCCCAGTGCCCTTTGACCATCTCCTCTCCCCATCCCTAGGCCATACCCCGCCAGCTCACATAATCTCTGATTCACTTCTGTCACTATAATTTTGCTCTATCTGGAGCTTCATATCCTGTAATTCGAATCACAGTATGTATAAACTTTCTTTTTTTGAGACAGGGTGTCACTCTGTCACCCAGCCTGGAGTACAGTGGTGTGATCTTGGCTCACTGCAACCTCAGCCTCCCCAGATCAAATGATTCTCCTCCCACCTCATCCTTCCAAGTACCTGGGAGTATATACCATCACACTTGGCTAACTTTTGTACTTTTTGTAGAGACAAGGGGCTCGCTATGTTGCCCAGGCTGGCCTTGAACTCCTGGGCTCAAGCAATCCTCCTGACTCAGCCTCCCAAAGTGCTGGGATTACAGTGAGCCTCTGTGCCTGGCCCTAAACCTTCATTTTTAAAAACACATTTCCTCTTAAGTTGAAGATTGCCTACATTTTTATAGCAATGCCAATTGTTGAGTGTGCCTACATGTGTTATTATTTCAGCACTAAATGCCAGATGTGTGCCAAGTGAGATAAATCTGACAAACGAGCTGGTCTGTAAAACCAGAAGTGAATATTCACTTCCTTTGTGAGAGAGCTCCAGCCCTCCTGTACTCACTTCCTCACACAGCACAGCAGCACGCTCTTGCTGGTTCTGGCGGTTATCTTGAAGAGGTTAGGTTATTTTTTGTTTCTACTTACTACTTCAAAACCACTTCTGCTCTTAGAAATTTTGTAACCTTCCACTCCGTTTCCGGTAACCGCCATTTTGTCTCCTGTAACAATTTACACGCCGGGTAACTGTGAATCTTTTAAAGGTATGTTTTACTGGAGTGATTTGTGGTTATTTCAGAAGGATAATTTGTATGTTGTGTCATGAATGAAATAGTAGTACTTAAAAACCTATCTCATCTTTTACTGCAAGACGTAACTTGCCATGCCATTTCTTCAGAAAAATCTGTTTATGACTTCAGTGGCTTGCTAGACTACCCTTTTTATTTGTACTTTTCCTGTGTGTTTCAGAATTACAGAGTATAATAAAAGCATGTCAAGTGCATAATGTGTCCATTTTCAGATATATTAGATGAGCTTTACACCAAGATAAATATGCTTCTTGGTTTAATTTGGTACTAATATATATTTAATTGAAAATCAAAAAAAAATTTTAATTGACTGAAGTTGTATTCCAAAATATGCAAAATTTAGTTTTAAATAGATTGGATACACTTTTAAATTTTAAACAAGGTAGAGGGTTTTAGTGCTTTGCTTTTTTAAAAAATAAATGAAGACTGCAGCTTTCTGCAGTAGTGGCCTTGGGAAATAGTGTGGACATCACTTCTAAGAGACTTTAAGGAAGTTTAGCTAACAGGCTTTAACCCCTCATCTCCATACCAGCTTTTACTCTTTTTTTTTTTTTTTTTTGAGATGGAGTTTCACTCTTGTTGCCCAGGCTGGAGTACAGTGGCGTGATCTTGGCTACCACAACCTCTGCCTCCCGACTTTAAGCAATTCTCCTGCCTCCTCCTCCTGAGTAGCTGGGATTACAGGCATATGTCACCATGCCTGGCTAATTTTGTATTTTTAGTAGAGACGAGGTTTCTCCATGTTGGTCAGGTTGTTCTCGTACTCCTAGCCTCAGGTGATCTATCCGCCTTGGCCTCCCAAAGTGGTAGGATTACAGACATGGCCACCAGCTTTTATTTTAATACTGCAGCCTTAAATATTTTTCAGGAGAAATTATTTTATGTAAAGTTACAAAGGAAAAAATATTTAATATTTGTAAGCATTTGTTTGGTAGTTTGCTGCCTCCTCAGTAGGTTTTGATGGAAGTGAATTTTGATGAATTAACTACATTGCTGGGGTAGTGAAGTTAACATGTGGCTTCCATTTTCTAAGAGAAGATATCAAGAAACTAGCAACAATAAGTAAAAATGTTAAATTATGCAAGAATCAGGTGTTCCTACCTGTCATCATTTAGTCCTGGTTCTATTTGCATGTGAATATGATTTAAAATATATTACTCTTTCTTTTTCTTTCTTTCTCTTTCTTTCTTTCTCTCTCTTTCTTTCTTTCTCTCTCTCTCTCTCTCTCTCTCTCTCTCTCTTTCTTTTTCTTTCTTTCTTCGTCTGCTTAGGAGATCTCATCTTTGTAATGTTTACCTGGTATCGTGTTATAATGTCAGAATGAAGCAGCTGTTCTTCCCCTTGAGTCATCTGCCCGAATGAAGGTTCCCCAAAAGAAATCATAAACTTACATGGTGATTTCCTTTTACTTTTTTTTTTAAAAAAAAATTCTTTTCATGGAAAGATAATGGAACGTGTCAGCAAGATTCATTTCTAGCAAGGCAAAGGAGTTGTTTATCATCTAAAGACTCTGAACCTAAAGCTGCTTTAGAAAACTTTTCTTAAATGAGAAGCCATAGGTTTTCATTGCATTATTTTGGCCAATCGAAAAATAAGACCAAGTGCAGTTCTGACCTTTGTTTCTCTTACCTTTATTTTTACAACCACCATTTCAATGGCCCCACTTGCTGATACAAATGGCTGTTTAATTTTAAAAAGTGTTTCATTGAAGTCAAGTTATTTAGAACCTAATCAAGTACACGTTTTTGTGGTTGCTGCTGTTTTGCAAGAGTGAAGAGCTTGGAGTCAGGTGAATCTGGGATGAAGTACAGTCGTCATTTATTAGTCATGTAATTTCTGACAAGCCACTTCATCTCTCTGAAGACTTTAGTTTCTTCGTTTGTAAAATTGGTGTAATAATGCTGTCCCTACTAGGGAGTATAGAATTATATAAGATGTCCTTTGTATATATTGGCTAATATTGCTGTCTTACGATTTGGCGCTGTGGAGTCACTGTGGGAGATTAAAAAATGGTGAATAAAAGGTGACTTCAGCTCTGAAGGGCTTGATGATCCATTTGGGAGAAGAGGTAATATAGAATATTTATACTGGCTTCAAAAGTGGCAGGTGTTCAAAAGAGAAAAGGATACATAATATAAAAGGAGGCAGAAGCTTGATGGAGAATGCGGAGAAGACTTGGAGCAAGGGTTCACAGCCCTGACTGGACATTAGAATTAGCTAGGGACAATTCAATCAGAATTCCTGGGGGTGGGGACCAAGCATCAGTGTTTTAAAGTTCCCTGGGGACTTTAACTTGCAGCCCAGGTTGAGAATTATTTAAAGAACTTTATTTATTTATTATTTATTTAATTATTTAATTTTTTTTTTTTTTTGAGATGGAGTCTTGTTCTGTCACCCAGGCTGGAGTGCAGTGGTGCGATCTCGGCTCACTACAACCCCCACCTCCCAGGTTCTAGCTATTCTGCCTCAGCCTCCCTAGTGGCTGGGACTATAAGCGTGTGACACCAGGCCCAGCTAATTTTCGTATTTGAGTAGAAACTGGGTTTCACCATGTTGGCCCGACTGGTCATGAACTCCTGACATCAAGCGATCCACCCGCCTTGGCCTCCCAAAATGCTGGGATTACTGTGTGAGCCACCGTGCCCGGCCTATTTTTATTGTTTTTGAAACGGAATCTCCCTCTGTCACCCAGGCTGGAGTGCAGTGGCGCGATCTCGTCTCACTGCAACCTCTGGCTCCTGGGTTCAAGCAATTCTCCTGCTGTAGGGTCCTGAGTAGCTGAGTTTACAGGCGCCCACCACCATGCCCAGCTAATTTTTGTATTTTTAGTAGAGACCGGGTCTCCAACTCCTGACCTCAGGTGATCCGCCCGCCTTGGCCTCCCAATGCTCTGGGATGACAGGCTTGAGCCACCACGCCTGGCTCATTTAAAGAACTTTGAATTTAAAGGTAGAAATATTCCAAATAGGGGGAGCAATATAAAGAAAGGTAACATTCCTTTTGTTGTCTGTGCGCTTTGAATTTCAGAAGGTATAGGAAGCAAAGATCACTTACTAACCCTACAGATGTATCCATAGAAAATATAGTGGCTTCTGTCATAAGTCTTATAAATCAGATGAGAGGAAGAGTATATATTTGATGTTGATTTTTTTTCTTTTATTGTTTTTTTTTAAACTTAACTATAAATGTCAGGTCTGATAATTGTATACATATTTTCAAAGTATATAAAATATTTTTGAATTTCACATTTTTTTAATGTGAAGGAAATCCATCATTTGAAGTTGGCTTTCTAGATGTGATGATAAACTTGTCCCGGGTCTATTTGACACTCCTACCAAAATCCTTTTGTGACCAGGGCTAGAAGGCAGCTGTGGCTAGTCAATATCCCTGTGAAGGCAGCTGTGGCTAGTAAATAGCTCTGTGAAGGCAGCTGTGGCTAATAAATCTCCCTCACTCACTGGCTTTGGCATTCTCTGTTGCCACACCTGTGTGAATAGATTGACCAGCGACCCTCTGACGTCAGCCACCTATTTAAGCAAACAAGTCTATTATCAGTATCTCTGTTAAAATGAAACCGTAAAATACTATTTTCTTTTCATTTATTTACTGAGACAGGGTCTCGCTCTGTCACTCAGGCTGTAGTGCAGTGGTGCAACCTTGGCTCACAGCAAACTCCATCTCCCAGTCTCAAGCGATCTTCCTGCCTCAGCCTCCCAAGTAGGTTCGATCACAGGTGCACCATTGCACCTGGCTAATTTTTGTATTTTTTTAATAGAGACGGAGTTTTGCCGTGTTGCCAGGCTGGTCTCGAACTCCTGAGCTTCAGTGATCCACCTGCCTTGGCCTCCCAAAGTGCTTGGATTACAGGCATGAGTCATTACACCTAGCCTATTTTCTGATTGTTCCAAGTAGAAGCCAGGCACAGTGGCTTATGCCTGTATATAATCCCAGTGATTTGGAAGGCAGAGGGAGGAGAATAGCTTGAAGCCAAGAGTTTGAGGCCAGCCTAGGCAACATAGCAAGACTTCATCTCTACAAAAAAATAAAAAACAAAATAAAAGTTAGCCAGGCATGGTGGCATATGCCTTTAGTCCCAGCTACCTGGGAGGCTGAGAAAGAAGGATCACTTGAACTCAGGAGTTCAAGGCTGCAGTGAGCCATGTTTGAGCTGCAGTACTCCAGCCTGGGCAACAGAGTGAGACTCTGTCTCTAAAAAAGAAAAGAAAGAAAGTAGAAAGAGGAATAAAACATGCAAGAGAAGAAAGAGTTGGGATCATGCCCTAAGGAAGTAGAGGATCCGAGACATTATATTGGTGGTTAATAACCTTAAGCTACATATTTTATGGAGGGAAAAATTCTATTTTGAAAAATGAGAATGGCAAAGTTTTGAAGTGAGATGGAATGAATTAGCTGGGCTCTGACTGAAGAAAAGGATGTAAAAAGCCACATCCTGGACATGTACCAAACACCATGGTTACATGGCATGTTTGTATATGTAACATTTATGTTTTTTTTAAATAAAGTCTCATAGCTTAGAAAGCATTTATTTGTGTTATGTGTATAGGCTTCTGTGCAATAAAGCAACCTTTTTCCTTTTACAGCTTAGGGTGACTTGAATGGTTAATTGCCTGATAAATATGGTCCTCTTTTGTTCTTTTGATTCTATTGTTATTTTGTACTTTATCTTTCAAGGAGTTGGGCTATTCTTAGATTTCATTGATTGCACTGAAAGGAGCATGGTGGAAAATGAAGATCTCAAGATAGTTTTCATGCAAATTCATAATGAAAGATAAAATGAAAGAGTGCGGGCATTCTGCATGTAGAGCGGGCATTTCTTTATTGTCATTGCGCAGTAGAGGAATCAACGCAGCCTTGGTAAAACTAGAATGATGCCCTTGGTGGCATGTCAGCCTCTCCCTCTCAGTGGCATCAGTGAAAGAATGTTGTTGGCGGAAGTAGGAAAGCGCTTAGTCCATAAAGTACAGAACTTTGATATCACAGAAGCTAGAAGAACTTTACTGCCTTCAGCTTCCCTTAAAGATAGTAGAGAGCTTATTCATTCATTTAAGAAATATGTATTGAGTCTCTGTGCCAGGAACTGTTGGCACAGCAGTGAGATTGAAGATAACAATAATGAGTACGATAGACAGCCTATCCTCATAGAGTTTGATTTTCAGAATAAGGGACAGACACAGACAAATAGTAAATGTCGTTTGTATCAGGGACTATTGAGGGCTTTGAAGAAGGAAATAGTGACCCAGAAGAGATGCTTTTAGATTGTGTCATCTGCGAAGGCCTCTATCTGGAAAGGAGACACTGGGGCAGAATTCTGAAGGAAAAATATTCCAGTCAGAAGGAAGAGCAAGTGCAAAGTCCCCAAGACTTTCAATATGTGACATGCTCCAGAAACAGCAGGGAAGCAGAATGTGGCCTGAACAGAGTGGGCAGTAGGAAATGCAGTCATAGAGAAAGCAGGGCTCGGTCACAGGCCTCAGAGATTGTAGAATGACGCTGGCTCCTACTCTAAGACAGGAAGCTGCTGTAAGCCATGAGCATTGGCATGGAACCATCTGACTTTTGATGAGAGTCACTATGACTGCAGTGTGGAAAATAGACTGGGCGAGGGAGGGCAGTTAGGAAGATGCCACAGTAACTCAGGAGAGCAATGGCAGTGCTTTGGACTAGGGTGGTGGCAGAAGAGATGGTGAGAATGTTTGGATTCTGGCTATATTTTAGAAGCAAAGTGGATAGGATTTTCTGATGGATTGTGTGTAGAGTGTAAGAGAAAGAGAGGAATCAACATTGGCTTTAATGTTTTCTACCTGGGCACCTGGTGGACTGGAAATGCCACTTGCAGAGGTGTGCAGGTATGGAAGGTATGGGAAGAACAGATTGCCAGGAAAGTTAAGAGTTAGTTTTGAACTCATTGTGTTTGAGAGGCCTGTTAAATTACCAAGCAGTGATGTTGAGGTGTAATTGGAAAAGTCAACCTGGAATTTATGGCAGAAGTTGAGACTGCAGATATAAACTTGTAATTTAAATATATATATATTTAAAGGCATGGCAGTGGATGAGGTCATTTGTGATTGAATGCAGATTGAGAAGAGATTTAGAATTGAACTCCAGGGCATTGCATAGTAGGAGGAAAACCTAATAAAAGTGGTATCTGTAAGATAGAGTAACCAACTGTCACAATTCACCTGGGACTGAGAATTTTCTCAGTACATGAGACTTTCAAAGACTAGGACACACTGAGACAACTGGTTGCCTTCCATGAGAAGGAAGTATGTCAAGAGGGAGAGAGTGATCCACTGTGTCCAATAAACCACAACTGAGCAAAAACCATTGAATTTGGCAGCATGAAGTCTTAGGTGACTTTGACAAGGCTTGTCTGTTGTAGACAGCCAAGTAAATGTGAGGCCCACTCTCCAAAGGATAAATCAACATTCATGAGGGATACAGGTGTACCACCTGGAGACATCATGCCTCTTCCCATCTCCACCGGGAGTGGCATGAAGCCTCCCCAATGCTGTAATTGGGGAGGCAGTCCTCTGTGACTGCCCATGTGATTTGGGGCAAGTCATTTAACCTCCCTGTTTTCACTATCCTATTTGTGAAATATTGTTTAGATTTGTGGTTTGAGTCAGCTATCAGTACGCTATCTGTATACTACACTGTGTTAGGAGCTATGTAGATTAATTTTTACCGGAGATGGTTATGGGGTTGTAGGAATTTTCAATTTCAGAACAAATTGAATCCTACCCTTTGTCAGGAGAAATAGCCTTTGGCATGTGTTAGGGGGCAAGGGAAATGTGAAACTTGCTTCATTTGAAAAATGAATATTTGGTTGTGGATAATTTAAGTTTTGGGGATATTTCTAATTATTTTGTGTGTTTCCAGTCTGCTGACCAGAAGTCTGAAAAAAATAACTAAAAAGAAAGATTGCCTAAACCTTCACAAGAGAAGTATTGAAAATTGCTTGAGGAAAGTGACTGTTTCTTTAGCCTAGTGTGTGATTGCTGCAGGTCCCCAATAATGTTTGTTAGATGAATGAAAGGAGGTGTATCATGCAGGTTCAACCAGAGCAACAGAACCTGTAGGAAATACATGTGCATGTGTATGAAGGTGTTGGCTTGCCTGCTGCTGGTGGTTGGCTAAGCAAGCTCAAAAGTCCACAGGGCAGAGAGGAAGGAAATATTTCAAACAGGCTGAGCCCCCTTAGGCACAAGCTGAAGCCTGGAGTCTGAACATCCAGAGAGCCTCTACCTTCTTAGAAAAGGCTTCCAACTGGCTAAGTCAGACCCACCCAGGGGTAATCTCGCCGTGATTAACTTAAAATCAGCTGTTTAGGGACTTTAATTACATTGGCAATATTCCCTTCACAGAAGCACCTAAATTACTGTTTGATTGTGTAACTGGAAAAAGGTGTATGTGTGCTACAAAATGGCCACAGCCTCCCTTCAGTCCTCCAGCTCTTGCAAGAGGACTCTCTTGTATCCCACCCCGACTGAAAACATACTGGAAAGGGAATTCAACAGAATGTAGTTCAGCCTAGCCAAGTTGACACGTCATGAAGCCATCACAAAAGGTAAAGCCTGGTTTAGGAACATTTACAGTCTTAAGTATTTTTGTCTTATTTTTAAAAAGGAGTTGGGTGCAGTGGCTCTTGCCTGTAATCTCAGTACTTTGGGAGGCCAAGGTAGGTGGATCGCTTGAGCCTAGGATTTTGAGACCAGCCTGGCCAACATGGTGAAACCCTGTCTCCACTAAAATTACAACAATTAACCAGGCGTGGTGGCACGTACCCATCATCCCAGCTACTCGGGAGGCTGAGGCACAAGAATTGCTTGAACCCAGGAGGCAGAGGTTGCAGTGAGCCAAGATCATGCCACTGCACTCCAGTGACAGAGTGAGACTCTATCTCAAGAAAAAAAAATTGTTTTGGTTTTTGATTTTTGATTTTTTTATGTTATTACATATAGCAAATGATATGCATCGTGTGAAAAATCATGATGTAAAGTTGACCTTCTTGAAATTACTCTGATCTTCATTTAAACTAGTCTTTGGTCTCCACTGACTACCAGACCACATACAGCACAACTACGGAGAAAACGAAACAGTTAATTTTCATGTTTGACTTTTAAGCTTCCAGGGACCCAGATCTTGCCTTGAGCTGATCTTAGAAAATTCCTCATTCCCTACCTAACCCTGTTTCCAGACTTCATCCCTAGTGAAATGTAATGTCACTGTAACTTTCTCCAATATTTGTTTTCTTCTTTTGCTTATCACCTGATGTGTGTGTATGTGTCTGTGTGCTTGTGTGTGTGTTGATTGCCTCATAGAAAAGCCTGCTCTTGAGATTAAGACTCCTGATAGTTTAGAGAACAGAAATCTTTTTGGTTCTTGGTTATTATTTGAATTTGCAAGAGGAACAACAGATAGGAGGCCTAGTTAACAGTAGTGAGGGTCTCCACCCACTTACCAAGGGCAAGACCAGTTTCCTCCCACTTTAGTTTCAGTGTAGAAAGAGTAGGGGAGTCAAACTATTAAACGTCAACTTGAGTGTAGTGCTAGAACCATACTCAATAATGCTGTCATTACTGTTTGTGCTTACCATCTCTTCAGTACTGGAACGGATTGAGACCTCAAGAGTTTATGACTTTATCATCAACTGGGTATGTTGCCCTTGGCACACTGCCACACAGTTTGTGCTTAATGATGATGTATGTTCTTTATCAAATTCCCCCACCAAATAATGGCGTTATTTATGTGTGAGAAAGTTGCATATTTCACCACCTCACGGTTTATTAGAGTGAAGCTCCAAGGAAATAACTACCTGTATTCCTCTGTATCCCTAATGGCCAACAACTCAAGGACTCAGCATGTCTTACCCAGCAGATGCTCAGTGCACCATTGCTAAAGGAGGAAATCGGCCATTCTTTTCCCCCTGGGCAGTCTCTGCTGTAAACAGGGGCTGTTGTCAGCCACGTTTTTCATCATGTGTGGCTTCAAATTTCAGGGACATGACAAGTTTGGGGGTTTGTTTGTTTTTGTTTCTCTGAGACAGGGTCTCCCTCTGTCACCCAGGCTGGAGTGCAGTGGTGTGATCATAGTTCACTGCAGCCTAGAACTGCTGGGCTCAAGAGTTTCTCCCACCTCAGCCTTGGAGTAGCCAGGAGTATAGGTGGTGCACCAGCATACCCATCTAACTTTTATATATATATATATATATTTTATTACACTTTAGGTGCTGGGGTATATGTGTAGAACATGCAGGATTGTTGCATAGGTACATACATGGCAATGTGGTTTGCTGCCTCCATCCCCATCACCTATATCTGGCATTTCTCCCCATGTTATCCCTCCCCAACTCCCTACCCCCTGCTGTCCCTCCCCTAGTCCCCCCTCCAACAGACCTCAGCGTGTGATGCTCCCCTCCCTGTGTCCATGTGTTCTCATTGTTCAACACCTGCCTATGAGTGAGAACATGCGGTGTTTGATTTTCTGTTCTTGTGTCAATTTGCTGAGAATGATGGTTTCCAGCTTCATCCATGTCCCTACAAAGGACAGGAACTCATTTTTTTGGCTGCATAGTATTCCATGGTGGATATGTGCCACATTTTCCTTGTCTAGTCTATCATCGATGGACATTTGGGTTGGTTCCAGGTCTTTGCTAAACACTGCCACAATGAACATACATGTGCATGTGTCTTTATAATAGAATGATTTATAATCCTTTGGATATATACCCAGTAATGGGATTGCTGGGTCAAATGGAATTTCGATTTCTAGGTCCTTGAGGAATCGCCACACTGTCTTCCACAATGGTTGAACTAATTTACACTCCCACCAACA
>CAUYLG010067848.1:0-16766 GCA_963573385.1 Cacajao melanocephalus
ATTTTTGAATTTTGGGCTGACAGTATGATTTAGTGCTGAGTGTGGGGCTAGGGGTGGAATGCAGGAGTGGGTGTGGGGAGCCTGCATGGAGAAGGCAGGTGCCAGTAGGACATCCGGCCTCCTGATAAGTGTTATCAGGTGCGGAGGGGGTGAGTATTGTCCATCTGGCTCCTGGCGAGGCTATCGGCCTTACACAAAGGACCTGCATAGACATTTCTCAAAAGAAGGCATACAAATGGCCAATGGGTATATGCAAAAATGATGATCACCGCAGCTAATCATCAAGAAAATGCAAATTAAAATCATGATGAGATATCACCATACATTCATTTGGATGGCTGTTATCAAAAAGAGGAGAGGTAGCAAGTTGACAAGGATATGGAGAAAAGAGAATTCTTACCAACTGTTGGCAGGAAAGTAAATTAGTCCACCATTATGGAAAAGAGCACAGTTTCCTCAAAAAATTAAAAACAGAACTACCATATGATCCAGCAATTCTACTTCTGAGTATTACACCCAAAGGAAATGAGATCATTTCCATGTATCAAAGAGGTGTCTACACTCCCATGTTCACTGCAGCATTAGTCACAATAGCCAGGACACGGAATCAACATAGATGTCCATCAACAGGTGAATGGACAAAGAAAATGTGGTCTATATACACAGTGGAATATTATTCACCTTTAAAAAGAAAGAAACTCCTGTCATTTGCAACAACATGTATGAACCTGGAGGATATTATGTTAATTGAAATAAGGCACACACAGAAACAAATACTGCATGATTTCACCTAAACGCAGCATCCTGTAAAAAGCTGAACTCATGGAAACAGAGTAGATGGTGGTTGCCAGGGGCTGAGCGGAGGGTCGTGGGGAGGGCGGGAATGGGGACATGTCAGTCCATGGATACAAAATTTGAGCTAGAGAGGAGAAATGGGTTCAAGGGGTCCATTATACCTCATGGTGACTATGGTTAAACAATATATTGTATATTTGAAAACTGCCAAGAGTAGATAGTGTTCTAACAACAGAAAAAATAAGTATATGAGTTGATGGATATATTAATTAGCTTGATTGAGCTATTCCATAGATAGACGTATATCAAAACATCATGCAATAGACAGTAAATATATACAAATATTTTCAATTAAAAAATAAAATGTACAGTAACAACAAATTACAAAAAAGTATAAGATGGTGATGATAGAGCATTAAACCAAGCATGGGGCCCTTCTAAGTACAGAGCCTGTGTAACTGCCCAAGTCACATGCCCATGAAGCTGGCCTTGCTTGCAGGGAACATAGGAAAACATCCCATGTGCATTTGCATGTGTGTGCATGTGTACGCACATCTGAGTCAGCATATATAGCAGCTGATGCACGGGCAGTGTTTAACAGAGTCCATAAATGGAAATCATGTTACTCTAATTTGGATCCACTCACCCTCTCTAGTCTGAGGGTCTGACTCTCCTGCTTACTGAAGGAAAGAAAGCCAGGGAGGGAGAGAATTAAGGTTAGTAGAAGTCCTGCCACACAGCAGAAGATTTACATTCTTAAAAAAACCCGGTGAGGTTTTGATTATGCCCAATTTTACAGTTAAGATGACTGAAGCTTGGAAAGGTTAATTAATACTATCGATTTCATAGAGATAGTAATGTTTCATGCTGGTGTCGTTCTCTCTAGTTCAGAAAGCATTTTCACCTTTATTTGACCTTCATGGCCGCCCTAGGAGGGGAAAAGAGCAGAGATGCTTGTCCTTGACTTAATGAGGAGTCAAATGAATTTGCCAAGTTTCCACAACCAGCAAAGCACCAGCTCTCCTGAGGATGTGTCCTGTGGCATCCCTAGGAGAAACTCCTCCCTGGGCTGGGGTCAGAAGCTCTGCACTGGAATTGGTTTCCCTGTATGGATCTGTGAAATGGATAACTGGCCAGGTTGCACTTTTCCAGTTGGCATCAAGGAAGCGAAAATCCGGGTAAGAGCTTTTAAGATGCACATTTCAAGCTTTGCCCCTGACACATTTCTGTCTTTGCTTTTCTCCTTTGTCTGTGTTCAGATGCTCATCTATGCCATCCTGTTATACTTTATATGCCTACCGAGCCAATTTAAATCTTTCCTGGAATGCTGTAGGAAAGCAGTTTTTCAAGCTCACACATGCATGTCTACCCCACAAACTGATTTTTTTCAGGGCAGGGGCTCTGGGAAGCATGGTGATGCAGACATTAGACCTGGGCTGGGGCCTAATCTACTGTGTGTAAATCATTGCGTCAGGCCCTTGGGGCATCAGAGAGTTCCAAAGAGTTGGAGAATGAGTTCCTCCCATCTAGAGAGAGACAATCACATTTGGATGATAAGCCAGCACAGCAGAGTCAACCAAAAATGCAGGATAGCTCGAGATCTCACTCACAGAGAATTGCCCAAATCCCTGAGCTTCCAAAAAAATGAAGTCATAATTTCACTATTACCTTTTCAAATAGATAACAGAGTGTGAGAGAATGTCTCCAGGGGCCCTCGCCCATGTTGAGCAGGTTTCTTGCAGCCCATTAGCCGATAATTTCACAAAGTGGTCTCTCCCCCTGCTCTTATTCCTTATATGGGGTCAGGCTGTGGGAAGGGCTCAGGCTGCAGGGTGATGAGGAACAAGTGACAGGCTCCAACCTGTGACATGCAGCATGCCACCACCCCTTGGAATAACGAGCCTGCACTCTCCCAGTTAGAGCACTACATGGCTTTCTGAGCAGCCACGTGGCCGCTGCGGGAGAAACGCCACATTCTGGAGGAGATGTACTGCTTGGATATGAATGTCTTCCTTTTATTGGAAGATGGGAGGGAGTTGTTTGAAAAGATTTGAACTGAACAAAAGTAAGTTATAGGTCTCTACTCGAGACTCCTTTTACAAGAAAACCTGGCATTTAATTAAAGCAGCCTAGTGGGAAAGTGCCAGAAGGACATATTATTTATTTATTCATTTAATGCATATTTACTGGGAGCTCATTCTTTGTCATTGTCATTGCTATGTCCTGGGGACATCATGAGAAATAAGACAGCCATCACCTCTGTCTTTGGTGAGCCTAATAGCTAAGAGGATGTCTGACACTCAACAGGAATTTCACCCGAGATTTGGAGAAGGGGTGCTATAAAAGGACATTTTATGAGAGGAAATATATCTGGGTCCAGGAAGGCTCCTTTGAGGAAATGAACTTTAAACTGAGACCAGAAGGATGTGAAGGAGTTGGGCAAAGTCAGAATGAAGAGCAGGAGGAGGGAAACTGGGAAAAGTAAAGAGAGTCTGTTCCAAGTAGAAAGAATAACTCAGTGTTCAAAGACACTGAAATGGGAAGGAGAATGACAGGTTCAGGTGGGACTGGCCTGGAGAGAATGGGGGTGGTCAGAGAAATGATGCTGATGAGGTAGTGATACGGTTTGGCTATGTCCCCACCCACATCTCATCTTGAATTACATCTTTCACAATTCTTATGTGTTGTGGGAGGGACCCAGTGGGAGGTAACTGAATCACGGGGGCCGGTCTTTCTCGTGCTATTCTTGTGATAGTAAGTCTCATGAGATCTGATGGATTTTTTTAAAGGGGTGGGGGTGGTTTCCTTGCATAAGCTCTCTTTCTTTTTGACTACCACCAGCCATGTAAGATGGGGTTTGATCCTCCTTGCCTTCCACCATGATTGTAAGGCCTTCCCAGCTATGTGGAACTATGAGTCCATTAAACCTCTTTCTTTTGTAAATTGCCCAGTGTTGGGTATCTTTATCAGCAGCATGAAAATGGACTAGTACAGGCAGGCAGGAGCAGACCGTGTGGGGCTGTGGAGGCTTTGATAAGGATGTTATTTCTTATATTGAGGGCAATGTTGAACCCTAGAGGGTTTTTAGTAGTAGAAGGGAGTATGTGTACATTAAAGAAATGAAGTGATAGAATCAGTTTTGCTATTTAACAAGATAGCTCATCACAACCTATGGAGAGGTTATGTTATATAATAAACAAACCCCAAACCTTAATAGCTTATAATGAGAAATACTTATTCTTCACCCATACTATGTATCCACAGAGATCAGCAAGCAGCCCTGTGTGTCACGTTCACGCAGTGTCTTAGTCCATTTGCACTACTATGACAAAATACCATAGGCTGGGTGGCTTATAAACCACAGAAGTTTATTTCTCACAGTCTAGAGGCCGGGGAGTCCAAGACCAAGACATAGCAGATTCCATGTCTTGTAAAAGCTTGATTCCTGGTTCATAAATAGCCATCATCTTGCTGTGTCCTCATGTGGCAGAAGGGACGAGGGGTCTATCCGGGGCCTCTTTTATAAGGACACTAATCCCATTCATGAGGTTTCCACCCTCAAAATCTGATCTCAGAGGCCCCACCTCCTAACACCATCACAATGGGGATTAGGTTTCAATGTAAGAATTTTGAGGGAATACGGACATTCAGATGACAACACTCAGGACCCCAGCTGACAAAGGCTCCATCTCACCTGCTATACATTTTCCTTCTTTGGTTATTATCAGTCTCTTCTCTTAAGAAGTAGCATATTTGCCTGTTCAGTTCATTCCCTTATCCCCAATGCCTGGCATAGTGTCAGTATTCAATAATGTCATTTGAATACATGAATCTTGTTCACTTTCGTCAGTCACACTTGTCTGTCAACCCAGAGCAAGCTGAGCTCTTCTCTTCCCTTCTCCTGTTCTTCTCCAGCTCTTTGTGAACTCACTGTGGTTCATTTTTCCATTCTCAGCTTAGATTTTCCTCCACAGAGAAGCTTTCTTAGATGAGCTTTGTGATGGTTCATTGGTATATCAATTTGACTGGGATGTGGGGTGCCCAGATATTTCACCAAACATTTTCTCGAGTGTGTCTGTGAAGGTGTTTGGAAATTAGATTAACATTTGAATTGGTAGACTGACTCCCTGTGTGGGTGGCCCTCTTCCAATCTGCTAAAGGTCTGAAGATAACTAAAGGCTGACCCTTCCTCCAATAAGGGGGGACTCCTCCTGCCTGACTGCCTTGAGCCAGAACATCAGCCCTTTTTGGACTCAGCTTTGAAATGTCAGCTCTTCTTAGGTCTTGAGCCTGTGGGCTTTCAGACTGGACCTACTCCAGCAGCTCTCCTGGCTCTCCATATTGCTGACTGCAGACTTTGGGATGTCTTAGTCTCCTTATCACATGAATCAATTCCTTATAATAAATCTCTTTCTATATAGATCTACATTCTATTGACTCTGTTTCTCTAGAGACTACTGACAAATACAGTCTCACAGCAGACAGTGCTGATGCCCCCACCCATCTCCCCTCTCTCCTTACTGTTTCAATCCACACACTGCAAGCACCTGCCTCTCTTTGCTGTACGGAATTCTCTCATAGTGAGAACCCCTTCTGCCCAGCACAGCAGGTGCGAAATGCCTAAGATTAAAGTACTCTGAGAGCAGCTCTTACCTGGTGAGTAATAGGCATGGGTGGGTCAATATCCCAAGTCTCCTAAACACAGGGCGGGATGATTTTAAGACATGTTATGCACTGCTTACTAAAGTCTGCAGATACCCACAGTGGTACCTGCATGGTAACACCTCCTTTATGGGCTGCTTTGCCTTCCCTGTCTCACTTCTCTTCCTACCTATGTTTCCTGGTACCGCATCTTAGACTATTTGCACTTGGATCCTTGTCTCAGAATCTGCTTCTAGGGAAACCCCTTTTGGAGTCTCCAGAGTCTATTCTCTCCATCTGTGTCCATGTGTAGCCTTCATTTAGCTCCCACTTATAAGTGAGGACATGCAACATTTAACTTTCTGTTTCTGTGTTAGTTCACTTAGGATAATAGCTTCCAGTTCCATCCACGTCCTGCTTCAAAGGACATGAGTTTATCCTTTTTTTGGCTATGTAGTATTCCAGAGTGTGTGTACACACACACACACACACACACACACACACACACACGTATGTATACCACATTTTCTTTATCCGATTAACTGTTAATGGATGCTTAAAATGGTTCTGTGACTTTGCTATTATAAATAGTGTTGCACTAAACATACAAGTGCAGGTGTCTTTTGTGTATAATAAGTTTATTTTCCTTTGAGCAGATACCCAGTAGCAGGGTTGCTGAGTCAAATGGTCATTGTATTTTTAGTTCCTTGAGAAATCTTTATACTGTTTCCCATAAAGGTTGAACTAATTTGCATTTCCATCAACAGTGTATGAGCATTTGCTTTTCTCCAAGTCCACACCAACATCTTTTGTTTTTGACATTTAATAAAAGCCATGCTGACTGGTGTAAGATGATATCTCACTGTGGTCTTAATTTGTATTTCCTTGACAATTAGTGATGTTCAGTACTTTTTATGTGTCTAGGGAATCTCATACTTCTTTTTTTCCAAAAACGTCTTTTCATGTCTTTTGCCCAGTTTTTAATGGTGGTGTTTGTTTTATTCCTGTTGAGTTGCTTGAGTTCCTTATAGATTCTGGATATTAGTCCTTTGTTGAGGGCATAATTTGTATATATTTTCTCCAATTCTACAGGCTGTCTGTTTATTCTGTTGATTATGTCTTTTGCTATGCAGAAGCTTTCTAGTTTAATTAAGTACCATTTGTCTATTTTTTTCTTTTGTCACATTTACTTTTGGGGTCTTTGTCATAAATTATTTGCCTAGGCTGATATTTTGAAGAGCATTTCCCTAGGTTTTCTTTTAGGATTTTTGTAGTTTCAGGTCTTACATTTAGGTCTTTAACCCATGTTGAGTTAACTTTTGTATACGGTGAGAGACAGGGGTCCAGCCTCACTCTTCCACATATGGTCAGCCAGTTTTCCCAGCACCATTTATTGAATAGGATGTCCTTTTCCCATTGTTTATTTTTGTCAACTTTGTCCAAGATCAGTTGGTTGCAGTAAGTGGCTTTAATTCTGAGTTATCTATTCTGTTCCATTGATACATGTGTCTATTTTTGTGCCAATACCATGATGTTTTAGTTACCATGGCCTTGTAGTATAATTTAAAGTCAAGCAATGTGATGTCTCTAGATTTGTTTATTTTGCTCAGGAGTGCTTTGCTTATTTGTGCTTTTTTGTTGTTGTTGTTCCATATGAATTTTAGGATTTTTTTTCTAATTTAGTGAAAAATGACATTGGTAATTTAATAGGAATTGTATTTCATCTGTAGATCACTTTGAATTACATGGTCATTTTAATAATATTGATCCTTCCAATTCATGAGCATAGCATGTTCTTCCATTTGTTTATATTGTCTACAATTTCTTTCATCAGTGTTTTGTAGTTCTCCTTATAGAGCTCTTTTACCTCCTTGATTAAATGTATTCCCAGGTATTTTTTTTTTGTGGTGATTGTACATGGGATTGGTTCTCAGTATGAATGTTATTGATATATAGAAATGGGCTACTGATTTTTGTACATTACTTTTGTATCCTGAGACTTTACTGAAGTCGCTAATCAGGTTTAGGAGTCTTCTAGAGGAGTCTTTAAGGTTTTCTAGGTATATGATCATGTTATCAGAGAACTGAGATAATTTGACTTCATCTTTTCCAATTTGGATCCTTTCATCTCTCTCTTTTGCCTGATTACTCTGGCTAGGACTGCTAGCTAGTACTATGTTGAATAGGGGTGACATCCTGTCATGTTCCAGTTTCTAGGGAAAATGCTTTCAACGTTTCCCCATTCAACATGATGCAGGCTGTGGGTTTGCCATACATGCCATTATAATGGGAGCCATGTATGGCAAACCCACAGCCTGCATCATGTTGAATGGGTATGTTCCATCTATGTCTAGCTTGTTGAGGGTTCTTATCATGAAGGATTGCGGGATTTTATCAAATCCAGCTTTTTGTCAACAGCCTGCATCATGTTGAATGGGTATGTTCCATCTATGTCTAGCTTGTTGAGGGTTCTTATCATGAAGAATTGTGGGATTTTATGAAATCCAGCTTTTTGTCAATCTGCTTTTTCTGCATCTACTGAAATGATCATACGGTCCTTGCTCCTAATTTTGTTCATGTGGACATGCACATCATTTTCTATCACAACATTCTGTGTTTTTCTTTCCTAGTACATATCATATGCCTGATTTTTTATGTATTCACTTGTTAGCTCATTGTCTGTCTTTATCAAGGGCACTCATCCATGTTCATGTCCTTTGTGCCTTTAATAAAATAGTTGTTCAATAAATATCAGTTGAATACATGAATGAATGAATGAATGAATGACTAGCCCTGGCCATTTGCCTTCCCTTCTCATAAGTCAGTTTTCTCATTAGAAAAATGAGTCAGCTGTTCCTGACACCTGGAAATTTGCTTCTGGGTCTTACATCTTGAGGTTCTGAGATGTCAGGGCTCATAGGATAATAAAGCACATAGTTTTCTTGCTGGACAAGGCTCTGGATAAGAATGTGGCTTTAGTCTGCATTAATTGGACAAGGAAGCTGGGGACACTGTGGCAGTTAAGAAGGAAGAAAGGAGGAGAGAGAACAATCCTCCTTAGCAGTGGTCTTTGGCAGGTCAGCAACAGAGTACAGCCTTGGGCAGCTCCAGCCTTGGGAGTGTTTGCATGGAAATTGTCATTTAAGGTTTCCATTCTTCAAGACTAATGAGTGCTGCAGACTTGAACGTAACTATTCTTCCCTAGTTATTGTTTTAGCCATTCTCCTGTGTTGCTCATGATTTCTACTTGTGATTTTCAAGAGTAGTAAAAGACACTACTTTGTGAAGTCAGCAGATTCACAGGATTGGCAGATTTCAGGTTTGCAGGTGATCCTGAAGCCTAAGACGTGTGGAATGCCACAGAGCTTGAACCACCCACTCTGCAAGTCACTGGACCACTTAACACAAAATATGTAGAAAAAATATATATATAAACAACAACAACAACAAAATTAAGTAAACTCTTCCAGAGAACAGAAAAGGGGAATATTTCCCAATATGTTTTACGATATCAGCATAACTTTAACACCCAAACACAAGAAGGGCTCTTGAGAAAACTATTTAACAGTGCCAGCCAAGGCTGGGCATTTACACACAACCTGGCAATTCTGCTCCAAAATGCATATCGCAAAACTTGTAGGTACATCAAAAAGAATGTGCAGGACATACATAAGATTTATTCTAACCTCAAACTGGAAACAATCCAAATAGCCTCATAAGGAAAATGGATAGACTGCAATATATTCAAATACTGGCATACAATGTAGCAACAAAAATAATCTATAATTATGTGAATCAGTGCATCATGGGACACATATAAGACACCAAAGAAGACATGGCACAAGATTCCATTTATATATAAAGTTCCAAACCAGAAAACTAGTAAATAATGGTGGCAAAATCAGGGCAGTGGTTACCCTGGGAGTAGCTATATGGAAAGGAGTAGGAGAGGGACTTCTTGTGGTCTGACTGTTGCATCTATTGATATGAGCTGTGATTATAAAGTGTGTTCAGCTTATGAGAACTACTTCAAGCTGTAGATTAATAATTTGTGCAATCACCTATGTGTTTGCTATGTTCAATAAAAATTTATATAGAAGTAAGATTGCAATTTATTTAAATACATGGAATTTACAAATAAATGAATTCACATGAGCCTCAATTTTTAAAAAGGAGAAAAAAATTCACTGCATAACACTGGAATTTGTAAAGATATCAACTTCTTTGAAATTTCGTCAATAAATAATTAAACATTTATTCTGCCATTCTGGAATGAATTTTATTTCAGGGTAACCAAATAGCAGACGATGAGGTTGAGTTCTTTCACTTACTAAATACAGAAAGAATGATATATTAAATGTTGCCATTCTGTAATTCTTGTTAATAATCAATTCTAGCAATAGTCATTGATGGCAGGTAAAATTACTAGGTGGAAGGCTGATGAGGGATTTTACCTTCATAAGATTGTCTCTATGTAACCCCCTGATCAATTCCTTAGCACAGTGATCCTCAACCTTTTTGCACCAGGGATGAGTTTTGTGGAAGGGGTAGATGATTTCAGAATGACTCAAGCACATTACATTTATTGTGCACTTTATTTCTATTATTATTACATTGTAATAGATAATGAAATAATTATACAACTCATGATAATGTAGAATCAGGGGGCATACTGAGCTTATCTTCCTGCAACTAGATGGTCTCGTTTGGAGGTGAAAAGAGACAGTGACAGATCATCAGGCATCAGATTCTCTTAACGAGCATGCAACCTAGATCCCTTGCATGCACAGTTCACAACAGGGTTTGCACTCCTATGAGAATCTAATGCCATAGCTGATCTGACAGGAGGTGGAGCTCAGGTGGTGATGTGAGAGTCATGGGGAGCAGCTGTAAATACTGATGAAGCTTCACCTGCCTCTCACCTCCTGCTGCGCAGCTGAGTTCCTGGGGGTTGGGGACCCCTGCCCCTGCCTTAGCATCACTAAAAGTGATACAACTCAACACTGGATATGATGCATAGCACAAATGAAGAATTCACGCTGAAAATTATTCAATTTAAATCAAATCCACACTTTAGATTCTACAGGACATTTAAGAGCCAGAGGAACAAATTAAATGACACCACAAGGAAGCAATAATAAAATCTAGTACATGAAACATTTTTCAGAACTGGCGCTCTACACAAGTAAATATCATGGAAAAGTAATATTTAAAGAGAGAGAACTATTACAGATTAAAAGCGACAATGAAACTTAAGAGGCAGGATCTAAGAAACAGAGAATGGAAGGACCTTTGTTTGGACTTGATTTCAATAAACAATCCATAAATGGCGTATTTCAGGCAATGGAGAAAATCTGAATACGGACTGGATGACATGAAGTAATTATTATTTGTTTTGTTAAGTGTGATAAAGACCTCTATTTTACACTTTCTGCAAAAATCTATTCCAAGTATGTTGTAGATCTGAGTATAAATGGTTAAACCAAAGTTTTCTATAGTAAATTTCTTTAACATGGTAATAGTTGACAATTTTTAAAAAACCTTAAATATCACTGCAAATCTTAAAACTGTAGAAGCATTTTCATAAAGAGTAAGACAAGGATGTCCTCTATGCTTTAAAAAAAAAAAAAAAAAAAAAAAAGGCCTGGCGCGGTGGCTCATGCCTGTAATCCCAGCACTTTGGGAGGCCGTGGCGGGTGGATCACAAGGTCAGGAGATTGAGACCATCCTGGCCAACATGGTGAAACTCCATCTCTACTAAAAATACAAAAATTAGCTGGGCGTGGTGGCATGCGCCTGTAGTCCCAGCTACTCGAGAGGCTGAGGCAGGAGAATCGCTTGAACCCGGGAGGCAGGGGTTGCAGTGAGCAGAGATCATGCCACGGCGCTCCAGCCTGGCGCCTGGTGACAAAGTGAGACTCTGTCAAAAAAAAAAAAAAAATTTTTTTTTTTTTTTTGAGATGGAGTCTTGCTCTGTCACCCAGGTTGGAGTGCAGTGGCACGATCTCAGCTCACTGCAACCTCTGCCTCCCAGGTTCAAGCGATTCTCCTGTCTCAGCCTCCCAAGCAGCTGGGATCACAGGCATGCACCACCATGCCCGGCTACTTTTTTTTTTTTTTTAGTAGAGATGGGGTTTCACCATGTTGGTCAAGCTGGTCTCAAAATCCTGACCTCAAGTAATCTGCCCACCTCGGCCTCCCAAAGTACTGGGATTACAGGCATGAGCCACCGCGCTGGGCCAAGGATGTCCTCTATGATTGATGCTACTGAACATTCAATCTATTGGGGAAAAGGAACAATGAATACGAAAGGGTTATACTTTTGTTATTTGTGATATCTTCACAATGTTAGAGTAGGCAAAACAACCATTAGGGAAAAGATTAATTCATTAGATTAACTTAAAGAACATCTGTTCATCGAAAGACACCAGCAAGAGAGTAAAAATCCACAATATAGAATAGGAGGAGATATTTCTATCATAAAGCCAAGACCTCAGTGACAGAGGTTATAACCAGAGTATACAGAGGACTCCTGTTCATCAATAAGAAAGATAAACTCAATAGAAAAATTGGAAAAGAGACTGAACAGGTATTTACTAGAGGATACCTAAATGCAAATAATCATATAAAAAGCTATTTAACATTATTTTTAAATTATTTTTTAGTTTTTTAGTTTTTATTTTTGTAGAGATGAGGTCTTGCTCTGGTATCCAGGCTGATATTGAACTTTCGGCCTCATGCAATCCTCCCACCTCAGCCTCCCAAAGTGCTAGGATTACAGGCAGGAGCCACTGCACTCGCCCTTCAACATCACTGATGATAGAAAATATAAATCAAAACCGCAATGAGATGTCACTACACACCTACAAGTAGCTAAAATTTAAAATGACAGACAACAACAATTGTCAGTAAGGATATGGAGCAAAGGGATCCCTCTTATGCCATGAGTGAAAATGTAAATTCCTGCGACTGCTTTAGAGAATTGAGCACAAGCATACCCTATGACCTAGAAATTTCACTCCTAGGCATATACTCAAACAATGAGTGCTATCCCATTATCAAATACATATCGAGATCAGAATAGAAAAATACAGTGTAGTCATACAATGCAACATAACTCCAATGAAAATAAACAAACTAAAGCTACGTGCAACATGCATGAATATTACAAACAATGTTGAAAAAACAAAGCCAGTCACAAAACAATAAGCATTCATAATTCTATTTATATGAAGTTCAAAAATAGGCAAAACTAAGCAGCAGTGTTGCAATTTGTGATAAGAATGACCTCAGAGAAGAAGACACAGTCACGAAAGGCGCTGCTGAGTTACATTGTTCATGTTCTGTACTTTGACTGGCTGCTGATTACACGGATATGTTCACTTTCTGAAAAGATATCAAGTTTTTACATATGCCTTATGCACTTTTCTGCATGTAATATTTTATTTAACGTTAGAATTAGTATCCATTCATAATGCTTTATGAAACACTTAGCAAACTAGAAATAGAGTTAACTTTCTTAGCCTGATAATAGTTGTATTAGTCTGTTATCATGCTGCTAATAAAGACAAACCTGAGACTGGGTAATAGTCAAAGAAAAGAGGTTTAATGCACTTGCAGTTCCACATGGCTGGGGAGGCCGCACAATCATGATGCAAGATGAAGGAAGAGCAAAGGAATGTCTTACGTGGTGGCAGACAAGAGAGCCTGTTCAGAGAAACTCCCCTTTATAACCAAAAGATCTCGTGAGACTTACTATCACGAGAATAGCATGGGGGAACCACCCCCATGATTCAATTATCTTCATCTGGCCTCTCCCATGACATGAGAGATTATGGGAGCTATAATCAAGATGAAATTTGGGTGGGGACACAGCCAAACCATTATAGTTAATATAAAAAACCTATAACCAACAACTTTTTTTTTTTTTTGAGACAGAGTCTTGCTCTGTCGTCAGGCTGGAGTGCAGTGGCACAATCTCAGCTCACTGCAACCTCTGCCTCCTGGGTTCAAGCAGTTCTCCTACCTCAGCCTCCCGAGTAGCTGTGACTACAGGCACACGTGCTAATTTTTGTATTTTTAGTAGAGACAAGGTTTCAGCATGTTAGCTAGGATGGTCTCAATCTTTTGACTTCATGGTCCACCCACCTGGGCCTCCCCAGGTGCTGGGATTACAGGCTGAGCCACTACGCCCAGCCCCATTCTTAGTGTTAAAACATTCGAGGCATTTCCATCAAAGTCAGGAATAAGACAAGGATGTATTTTATTACAGATGCTACTCAACAATTCAACGTATTAGAAAAAAAATGGGCAAGCATATGGTCAATATCCTTTGCCACTTGAGGTATCTGAACAATAACTATTTTACAAGAGGCTCAATTTCACTAGTATTAGGAAATGCAATTTTAAAAATATGTAGTAAGATACCATTTCATACTCATCACACTGGCAAAAATAGCTGAGGTCTTAAATCATTCACATGTGGACTATATCTGGCTAAATGGAAACTACCAAAATTGTAGGTGAACATGAAAACTACCCCACTAAGGAGTAATGTGTTTATGCCTTGTAAATTTCAAGATGAGCAGACTCTGTGGCCCAGGAGTTCCACCGTTTCTCAGCACGTACCCTGCAGTATGTACCCTACAGAAACTCCCATACATGTGCACAAGGAAACCCAAGCAAAAATGTTCCCATCCATCATCAACAAGGGAATGAGTCAATACATTATGCCATAATCACAGGTAATACTGTAGAGCAGTTAAACGAACTGCATCACATGAGTAAACATAAAAATAATGGGGAGTGAGCAAAACAAGATTCAAAATGATCTAATTTCAGTTTGGTAGAGTTTAAAAATAAGACATATTCCTCTGGGTTATATAACATTAGGCGGAAAAATAAAAAGCTGCATGGAAACTCAAAGTAAGCTCTGGGAAGAGAGAAGGGCTCGAATGTGGTGAACATGGGGCTTTACTCTGTTTCACTTCGTAAGCTGAGGGCAGGGTACACTGGTGTGTGTTATATTATTTCTATACTTGTGTGTTTGACACATTTCATTTTTTAAAATCTTTTACAAAACAGTAATCTTACTCATGGATCCCCAAATTCATGAAGGACTGACTCTTAGGGCAGTTTTACTTGATCACCCTTGAGGTCTCACTATTTCTCCACAAATGTAGATATCTGGAATGGTACATTTGAACATTTCTCCTCCTGTGAGCTGGTCAAAGCAGCCAGTACATGGATGGTCAAAGCAGCCAGTACATGGATGCTGGTGGAAAGAAAGGGGAAAAAAAAAGAAGAGGAGAGAAGGGAAAGGGAGGAGAGGGGAAGGAGAGAAGGGAGGGAAAGTGAGGGGAGGGGAGGGGAGGGAGGAAGAAAGGAAGGAAGGAAGGGTAGAAAGGGAGGGTGGGAGGGAGGGAGGTAAGGAAAGAAGGGAGAGAGAGAAGGGAGGGAGGTCAATCACAGTGGCTCACACATGTAATCCCAGCACTTTGGGAGGCCAAGGCAGGTGGATCACGAGGTCAGGAGTTCAAGACCAGCCTGGCCAACATGGTGAAACCTTGTCTCTATTAAAAATACAAAAATTAGCCAGGTGTGGTGGCATATGCCTGTAATCCCAGCTATTCGGGAGGCTGAGACAGGAAAATGGCTTGAACCTGGGAGGCAGAGGTTGCAGTGAGCTGAGATCACATCACTGCACACTCCAGCCTGGGCAACAGAGCAAGACTCTGTCTCAAAAAAAAAAAAAAAAAAAAAAGAAAAGGAAAAGAAACAAAAGAAAGGAGGAAGGAAGGAAAGAAAGAATTGTGTCCTCTCACGGCAGTGCTCCTACAGTGCCGCCTCTCTAGCCAGCGGCCACTCTCTCTTGGTTTACACACCTCCTGTGGTCCACAAACAGGAACTCATTCACCTCTCAGAGGAGCTCATGGTGGCCATGGAATCTGTAGGATCATCGAGATCCCAAGATTGTTTACTGTGCTTGCTCTGCCACTTCTCAGATGTAACTACCTACACTTTACAGATGGGGAAACTGAGGCACAGTGATGTGAAGTAACTTGCCCAGGGTCACAGGGCTATGAGGGGGTGCTACCAGGGAAGGACAGGGATCATCTGCCTGGCTCACTCCTTATCTTTGGGCTGAGAGCAATGCCGCCATCAAAAGCCTGACCACACACTCTATTGTTTGAACCAGGACACTCCTGAGAACAGAAGAGGACACGAACCTGAGGGGACACTGGACAAACAGGATGGTCCTGGGCAAAGCAGGATGGAAGGTTCCTTTATAAACAAAAATCTGGTAAATGAATTAGCTCAGGCCTGTCTTACTTGAAGTCCTGGATTTTAACCACCACATGACATTGAGCAACGCATATTTACAAAACTGAATTTTACTGACAGGATGTGTTTTCTTAAAAGGCATACTTCTAAGAGTTAATCTACATTTCACATTGGACAGGAATTTTGGTTGCAGTTTTATCATCACACAGCCTGTCAGGCAGCCCCAGAGGGTGCAAATGCAAATTAAAGAAACGCTTTGAATTAAAAAATAAAAAATAAACTCTTTCAGAAGCCTAAGTCATTATAGCCTGTAATTGGGGTACAAGATGGGATAAAATTTCTATTGTATCAGAAAAGATGGTAAAGGAATAATTTCTATCATTCCATGCTTGAAAAAAATAACAGCATTTCCAGTGAACTTTCATACCCATGATGCTCTCAATTACCCACCCTCTTCTTGCGAGCCAAATGCTTTTTCTTCAGACGTTAACAAAAGAGGTAATTTTCCTTTCGCTCTTTTTCTTCTCCTCCTCCTGCCTCTTCCCTCCCTTTCTCTTTTCTTTTCTCCCTCCCCTCTCTCTTTCAGAGAAACAACTAGAGCACATCCATTCCTAAATCAATGTCCGCAATCTCATGCTGCGGAGCAGTGCAGACCCTCCTGGGAAGCTACCATGTGTGTCCCAAATATTCCTGCAATGGCAGCATCTGAGGGCTGAAAAAATCTTGTCCTCTGGAATCAGGTGTGATGGCTCATGCTGTTAATTCCAGCAATTTGGGAGACTGAGGCAGGAGCATTTTTTGAAGCCAGAAGTCAAGAGCAGCCTGGACAATACAGTGAGACCCTCTATCTCTACAAACAAATGTTTTTAATTAGCTGAGGGTCCCAGCTATTCAGGAGGCTGAGGCAAGTGGACTACCTGAGCCCACAAGTTTGAGGCTGCAGTGAGCTATGATTGTGCCACTGCATTCCAGCCTAGGGGACAGAGTGAGATCCAATAAATGAAAGAAAAGGAAAAGAAAAAGGAAAGGGGAGGGGAAGGGGTAAG